>CAWUER010000608.1:0-171130 GCA_963921195.1 Pegoplata infirma
AAATTTGGCGAAATAGGACAACCTATCTACATTAGAGTTGGTAAAAAAAAAAACAATCGTTAATTTGTTCTATTAGGGCTGTCAATCCCGAATCCCGAAATCCCGGGATTTTTGTCATAAAATGAATCCCGAATCCCGGGATTTTTTAACTCAAATCCCGGTATTTTTGAAATATTAAAAATGTTTGAGAATTTATTTTTAAAAATACAACTTTGTTCAATTATCGTTACATTTACATAAACAAATTAAAACTAAAACTTTTTTTTAATTTTCAACGTAGCTGGCCCCGAATTTGGATGAGCTGACAATTCTACCAAGGCTTGCTGAATAATAGTCCAACGCACCAACCATTAAGCCACAGTCACGGAGCCCTTTGACCAAAGTTTGCAGGTTTTGACGAACATTTTCTAAAAAAAAACCGAATCTATGATCGAATGGCGCCACGGGTAAATTTAATCCGATTGGCCTCAAATTTGTACCACATAAGTTTTAGGCGTAGGAGAATAAAAACTTTCCCGGACGTTCAAAATTGCAAGGAAAACTTTTTTTATACAAAAAAATGCAAGTCTAATGTATTATTTTATTCCTTTTCTCCTTCAAATGTTTTTATTTTTTTAATTTTTTTTTAATTAGTTTTAAAATTATAAAGTGCAACCAAAAGCAAATAAAAGTTGTCATTTTCCATAATAAACCCTTCAAGGCTTTTTTTAGTTCATCGCTAAATATTTAATAATAATAATAACTTGAAAACTGCATAAATGGCGTATACTTAATTTTTTAATTGCCTTTAAATAACAATCAGAATAATTAGAAATATTTTTTTAATAATTTCGTTGTAGCGAAATCGACCCAAGGGTTTTCGTGGGAATCAAACCCGCGACTCTGCTTAATAGGCTACCAACTAACCCACAGTAGCCCCCTTAATATGCACAGTAAAATTGAAACATAAAGAGTCTACCATTTTTTACTTTTATAATCAAAGAAATTTAATACCGAAAAATCCCGGAATCCCGAAAAATCCCGGGATCCCGGGATTTCGATTTTCAAATCCCGAATCCCGGGATTTTAAAAAATCGATCCCGTTTGACAGCCCTAGTTTCTATATATACAAAAAAAATGTCTCAGAATCTGAGAATTTTTCTATACGAAAAATGTCTCAGAATCTGAGAACTTGTCCATAACAAAAATATTTTAGAATCAGAGAACTTTTCTATACGAAAAATTTCTCAGAATCTGAGAATTTTATTCTTAGAACCTGAGAATTTTTCTATGCGAAAAATGTTTTATCAAATTTTTCTGTATGAAAAATGTTTTTGAATATGAGAATTTTTCTATACGAAAAAGTTTCAGAATCTGAGAACTTTTATGTACGAGTTTTCTTTTCTGTAAGTCTTAGAGCCTGAGAATTTTGCTATTCCAAAAATTTCTCAGTGTCTGAGAATTTTAATACATGAAAAATGTCTCAGAATCTTAAAACTTTTCAATACGAAAAATGTTTCAAAATCTGAAAATTTTTCTGTACGAAAAATGTCTTAGAACCTGAAAATGTTTCTATACAAAAAATGCCTCAGAATACGAAAAAGTCTTAGAACCTGAGAATTTTTCTATTCCAAAAATGTCTCAGAGTCTGAGAATTTTAATATATGAAAAATGTCTCAGAATCTGAGATTTTCCTGTACGAAAAATGTCTCAGAAACTGAAAATAATTCTTTACGAAAAATGTCTCTGAAACTGAGAATTTTTCTATACGAAAAATGTTTTAAAATCTGAGAAGTTTTCTGTACGAAAAATATCTTAGAATCAGAGAATTTTAATAAAAGAAAAATGTCTCAGAATCTGAGAATTTTTCTATACGAATAATGTCTCAGAATTTGGGAAATTTTCTACACGAAAAATGTCTCAGAATCCAAGAATTTTGATATACGAAAAATGTCTCAGAATCTGAGAATTTTTCTAAACCAAAAATGGCTGAGAATTTTTCTGTACGATAAATGTCTCAAAATCTGCCAATTTTTCTATACGAAAAATGTCTCAGAATCTGAGAAATTTTCTAAACGAAAAATTTTTCAGAATCTGAGAAAAAATTTTTATACGAAAAATGTCTCAGAACCAAAGAATTTTCTAAAATAAAAATGTCTCAGAATCTGATTATTTTTCTATACGAAAAATGTCCTAGAATCTGATAATTTTTCTATACGAAAAATGTTTTCGAATCTGAGAATTTTTCTATACGAAAAAGGTATCAGAATCTGCGAGTTTTTCGATATGAAAAATGTCTCAGAATCTTAGAATTTTTTTATACGAAAAATGCTTCAGAATTTTGGAATTTTTCTATACGAAAAATGTCTCAGAATCTGAGGATTTTCTAAAATAAAAATGCCTCAGAATCTGATTATTTTTCTATACAAAAAAAAATACTCAGAATCTGATAATTTTTCTATACGAAAAATGTCTCAGAATCTTAGACTTGGTTTTACGAAAAATGCTTCAGAATCCGAGAATTTTTCTAAACGAGAGAATCTGAGAATTTTTTTTATATGAAAAATTTGTCAGAATCTAAAAATTTTTCTATACGAAAAATGTCTGAAAATATAGGATTTTTTTTATACCAAAAATGTCTCAGAATCTGAAATTTTTTCTATACGAAAAATGTCCCAAATCTGAGACTTTTTCTATACAAAAAATGTCTCAGAATTTAAGACTTGTAAAAAAAATTCTCAGAATTTAAGACTGTTTCTGTCGAAAAAATGTTTTAGAATCTAAGACTTTTTCTGTATGGAAAATGTCTCAGAATTTGATTCTTTTTCGGAATCTGACATTTTTTAGGAAAATTGTCTGAGAATCCAATATTTAAAATCGAGCCTTTCTCTTTACGTAAAATGTCTCAAAATCTGAACATTTTTCTTTTGGGAAAATGTCTCGAAATCTTAGGTTTTTTCTTTAGGAAAAATATTTTAATGGAAAACAATTTTCGGAAGCTCAGAATTTTTCTATGAGAACAACTTTTTAGAACCTTAAACTTTCTCTACACTCAAAAAAAAAAAAAAAAAAACTGGTAAAACGCCTGGTAAAATGCGTTATAATCCCGTTCTACCAATATTTAAAAATTTTCCTTATTTTTTAACAAAAAATCTTGTACTTTGCTCAAACGAGAACTACAGTTTTATTGGTAATTTTACAAATTTATTTTCGTAATTGTATTCTACCATTGTGAAAGGTTATTTAACAAAAAAAAAAAAATAATTTTACAACAAAGTTTTTATTACGAGGATTCTAGTTGATTTACAAAAAAACTGTTATTTTGCAAAAATTATGTTATACGAGGATTTATGTTGTTTAACAAAAAAAAAAGCATTTTTGTCTCAGAGTCAATTTTCTATAGGAAAAATGTCTGTGAAGCTGAGACTTTTTCTATGAGAAAAATGTCTCAGATGCTGAGACTTTTTCTAAAAGGAAGAATGCCTCATAAGTTGAGGCTTTTTCTAAAAAAAAAGAATTTCTCAAAACCTGAGAATTCTTCTATACACTAAAAAAACTGGTAAAACGCCCGGTAAAATGCCTTGTAATCCCGTTCTACTAATATTTAACAATGTTCCTTGTTTTTAACAAGCAATCTTGTACTTTACTCAAACGGGAACTACAGTTTTATTGGTAATTTTACAAATTTATTTTCGTAATTGTATTCTACCATTTTGAATGGTTATTTTACAAAAAAAAAAAAAAAAAACTGTAATTTTATAACAAAGTTTTTATTACGAGGATTCTAGTTGATTTACAAAAAACTGTTATTTTACAAAAAATTATGTTATACGAGGATTTATAACAAAATTTACAAAAAAAAACAATTTTTTTTTTTGTAAATTTTCTATTTTATTTAAAAAAATTTTCAAGGCCCGAACCAAATTTTTTTTTATTGAAAAATATTTTAAAAAAAAGTTGATAAAATTTTGAAAAATTTATTATGGGGATTCTAGTTAATTAAAAAAACAAAAAAGTTATTTTACAAACATGATTTTATTACAAGGATTTATGTTGTTTAACAAAAAATTTTTTTTTTGTAAATTTACCATTTTGGTTTGTAAATTTACCATTTTTTTAAACATATTTACCATTTATTCTTGTTAGTTTACCATTTTTTTTATTTTTCCGGTTTTAAAACAATATTTTAACCAATAAAATTGGTTATTTTACCAATTTTTGGCGCATTCAAAATTAAGAGGAAATCCTCGTAATTTTACGAGAATTTTACATACCTCCTATT
Organism: Pegoplata infirma; assembly: GCA_963921195.1. Classification (NCBI taxonomy): domain Eukaryota; kingdom Metazoa; phylum Arthropoda; class Insecta; order Diptera; family Anthomyiidae; genus Pegoplata; species Pegoplata infirma. The sequence goes on from CAWUER010000608.1 coordinate 4,262, forward strand.
TAACGAGAATAGCCTCGTAAAATCACGAGATTTTTTGGTAACTTTACAAGTTTTTTTTTTTTTGAGTGAAGGAAACATGTCTCAGGAGCTAAGACTTTTTCTATTCATGATGGTAGTTGAGACTTTTTCTGTCTCAGAAGCTACAACTTTTCTGTAGAAAAAATTTCTCTAAAATCTGAGACTTTTTCTGTAGAAAAATGTTTTAAAATCTGATACTTTAAATGTAGAAAAAAATTTTCAGAATCTGAGAAATGAATCAATTATTCTCTAGAATGATCAGACTTTTTCTGTCTCAAAAGCTGAGACATTTGATATAAGGGAAAAATTCTAAAGCTTTTCTGTGTGCAAAATGTCTCAGATGTCATGAATTGGGCTTTTGGGAAAATGTAACAGAATCTTAATTTTTAACCAAAAATCCTCAAAAAATTTTTTTACTAAGCAATTTTTTTTGTTGAATGTCGAGTGAAACATATTTTTCTTTCTACCAATTGCCCTCGTGAATACCCTTAATAGCCTTTTTTTATTTACTTAAGCTTGAAAGAATTTCTTTTTAACAAAAAATACAAAAAAACAACAAACAAACAAAATCCAAGTCTATTGTCCTTGTAACATATTGTTACTGTTTGTTTTGCTGTTGCTGGTTTTCCTCTCCATTTTTCTGTTGTTGTTGCTGCTGTTGTTGTTGTTTGTACTTATACACCACTTAACCGTGAATATTTTATTTTTATCCTTCAAACAACAAAAACATACAAAAAAAAAAAAAAAAACGGAGGAAACTAAAGAAAATAACTTATTCTGACTTTGGTATTTTATCCTTTTTGTTGTTGTCGTCTAATTTTTGTTGTTATTTTATGGTTGAAAATGAACAATATGATGAAGGTATTTGCTTTATGCATGGTCAACTTATGAAATTCATAACATTCCAAAGGTAGTGTTTATTACACGGGCTGGAAATTTTTAACATTATACAGAGGAGAACTACTGAATGATTGCCTTTATTTTTTTTTCTGTGTTGAGGATACTTGCAAGGATGAATAGTGAAAAAAGAAATACCTCCGGTAAAAAGTTTAGACAATAAACAGGCTTACAAAGTAACACAAATAAAAACTCAGCTAAAATAAAAGGAAACTAAACTAAAAAAATCTAAAATTAACTAAATTTTCACTCACAACAAAAACTAGTTATTTTTATTTGAAACCAATTCCTTGTAATTTTTTTTTTGAACACAATTCCTTGTAGTTTTACAAACTTTTTACCAATAATTTTGTAATTTTACAAGCTTTTTACCAATAAAATTGTAAATTTACAATTTTTTTGACCCGATAAAACTTACAAGAGGTTTCGTGCTTCTTTTCTATTTTGCGAGAATTCCTAGTAAAAATTACGAACTTTTTTGTAGTTTTACAAGCTTTTTACTAATAAAATTATAAATTACAACTTTTTGGCGCAATAAAACTTACAAGAAATTCTCGTGAATTTACGTTTTTTTTTCTTTTGTAAAAAAACTTTGGAAATTTGTAAAATTACAAAAAAAAAAATTGTAAAATAACTAAAAAATTTCGATCCAGATTTTTTTGTTAAAAAACAAGGAAAACTGACAAATATTGGGGGGGTTTTCGTGTCAACTGACACAACTTTTGAAACCGATGTTTTCCGATCGGGATGAAATTTGCACCAAGGTTATTCCTATTGGATAGTAGTTAGACACAATTTTTCAACGACATCGATCAAGGACTCTCTGAGTTAAAGGGGGTCGAAATTTTACATTTTGGCCAAAGAGGTGTTTATTCTCATCCATGTAACTTCTTACCTATTGTTTTTAGCAAAATGTGTCCCAAATAGTATTGATAGCTAAAAGTTAAAGTTAAAGCCCCACAACTGCCCTAGAAACGCCCCTGGAGGGGTGCAATGTGAGACGAACCTCCAATATTCTGCCCCCAACATTTTTCTTGAACATACCTAACCCCTATTTCCAATTCCTAAGGGGGCTCCCATACAAAATGACATTTTTATAAAATTTGCTTCTACCGCTCTAACTGTCCATAGGGTGCCCCTAGAGAAGTAAAATGTATGACCGACCCCAATATTTCTTCAACTCCAACATTTTCTCAGAATATACCTACTAGGGTATTCAATCGATTAACCGTTAATCGGTTAACCGATTAATTTTGGTCGATTAACTGTTCGAATAATTTAAAATTGTCAATTTTCAAATAACAAATAAACCGAATAATTTGTGTCGATTAACCGATTAACCGAAGTTTCTTTTTTTTAGTACTTTTACCAATTTTTTTGCTTTATTTTGTGTTTTTGTGTTTTATTTTCAATTTAAATTACGGTTCTGAGTATAAAAAAAAGGTCTAAAAAAAAAAATTATCAAACTCTCTTTTAACAATGTGTAAAAACGTCGTCAAGAAAATATTTTATCGAGGTCCTAAAAAGATATTTCGGTTAAAAAAAAAAACAAACTTAGTAACCATAGCCAATTTTTTTATACATTGCCAAACAGTAGATCCGAATCTGGCCTTAGAAATGATCTACCTTATCTTGAGATATTCAGATTTATGATTGACAATACTGTATAAACATAGATTTTCGCAATGTTCGTGCCCCTATAAAACCCCGAATTATTTTATGATGTATAAATTGTTCAGCACATCTGAAAATACTACTTTTTTCTGAAAAATACTTTTGGAACACTTATTGTTAGATATCTTTTTTCATTACGGAGATATCGACCGATGAAATTATTGCAATAAAATAAAAGAAAACAAATTTGGAAACCAAAAAATTTTTTTTTTTGTTGATGTTTTTAGTACCGAATTCGAACTCTTTTACATCAAAGTCCCGCAGTAATTTGGGTCAGTTTTTCCTTTTAAAAATTGCTTTGTTTTTTTTTGACATTTTTTTTCCATTGAATTGAGCCCAATTTAAATTGGGAAAATTTTTCAGGGTGCCATACAAAAATTCTTTATTTGAGCTAACATTATAGAGGGTATTTAAAGCTTCGCCATAGCGGGTATAGAATTCTATTAATAAAGTTCTTAAAAGTAGTATTTTTCAAGACTTGAAAAGTCCTGCTAAGGGTTGCAACTCTGAGAAAATCTACTACAGTGTAAGAAATTACAACTGTGTTGGAAAAAGTTAAAAATAGATTGATTAAGTTCGTGTTAAACGTAACATATGGGTGATGAAATGTGATATAATTCCCGTCCGCTTTTTCACCTTAATGTACGTTTAAATAGCTGATTTTAATCTTACACACCTACAGTGACAATCGAAGAGTGCTGACGAAGGAAGGGTGGCTTCTTACGAAAGCTGTCGACATCTCCACTTAGCCTGTGTTGTCAATTAATTTTTTCAGATTTTCTCATTGTACAACAAAAAATAATTATTTCTCAGAAATAATTAATATGGACTCAAACCGAAATAAATAAAACTTCAGTTGTTCTTAAAAGTATATACAATTCGTGGTTTTATATTCAATTTAAATTTTAAATTGATATTATTCGGTTAACCGAATAATTAAAATTTAACCGATTATTAACCGATTAAATCTCAACCCCGATTAATTATTTGCTCGATTAACCGATTAAACCAAAACCTCGATTAATTGAATACCCTAATACCTACCCTTTATTTTCAACTCTTAGGGGGGTCCCCATAATTTTTTTTTATTTTTTTATTAGTTTTTAAAAATACATGTTTTTATAATGTATGGGAGCCCCCTTAGGGAGTCGAGATAGGGTGTTATTATGTTCGGACAAAATGTTGGTAACTAAAAAATAGTGGGGGTTGGTCATAATTTTTGCCTTCTAGGATGCACGGTAGGGGCGGTAGGAGCTGGTTTAATAAAACAAATTTATAAAAAATAAAAAAAATGTATGGGGACCACCTTAATGGTTAAAGATACATTGTAGGTATGTTTGCAAAACATGTTGGAATTAATAAAATAATGGAGGTCGGTCATACGTTTGGATCCACTAGGGGCACTTTAGGGTAAGTTAGAATGGTAGGAACAAATTTTTTAAAAATGTTTTGTATGGGAGCCCCCTTAGGAAGTGGAAATAGGGGTTAGGTATGTTCAAGAAAAATGTTGGGGGCAGAAAATTATTGGACGTTCGTCTCACATTGCACCCCTCCATGGGCGTTTCTAGGGCAGTTGTGGGGCTTTTTGAGCCCGATTAGGGGCCATATGGCCCCACCCCACCACCCTCATTTTTTGGCTTATGCTTTCTTTTTCGAACCTATAAAAATTAGAGGGTATCGCGAATGAAAATCGAAAACTGGTTAGCTTTCCCACGCCTAATAAGGCAAATTTAAGAACCGTTTTTGTGCTCCAAAGTAAAAAAAAAAAAAATTTTTATAGATATCCCTCCCGCATCCCACTAAGCGACCCCATAGCTCTTAACGGAAATGACATAAGTTTTTTTTTTTTAATTAAAAAAAAAGGGCCCAATTTGAGGAAAAAGTCAAAAAAGTTTTGGATTTAAAAAAAAAAAATCAAAAATTTTTTTTTAAATTTTTTTTCAAAAGACTGAAGAGATAGCTATCTATACTCTTCGGGACACATTTTGCTAAAAACAATAGGTAAGAAGTAACATGGATGAGAATAAACACCTCTTTGGCCAAAATGTAAAATTTCGACCTCTAACTCAGAGAGTCCTTGACCGATGTCGTTGAAAAATTGTGTCTGAACTACTATCCAATAGGACTAACCTTGATGCAAATTTCATCCCGATCGGAAGACATCGGTTTCAAAAGTTGTGTCAGTTGACACGAAAACCCCCATTGGTAAAATGGGATTACGAGACTTTTTATAGTAATTTGTCAGGGTTTATCTTTAGGGTGTGAGAAAAAAATGCTAATGATTTAGCAGTAACGATTTTTCGGCAGTATTACCAAAATATGTACAATGTGCCTTAGAGTGACATTTTTTTCTGCAACTTTTGGTTTCCTAAATGTCTTCGCTTAATATTTATTCTACTAGACCTAAAAAATATGTGTTACAAATTGGATGCCAATCGGCTTTAATTAACCCGTGGCGCCCGGCGATCAGTTTTAGATTTTTTAAATTAAAAAAAAAAATTAAAAATAAAATCAGTCAAACGGTTTTCGAGATATTTTTATTTGTATTTTCAAAAAAAAAAAAATATCAAAATTTATTTTCCTTGACCATTTAATAAAGCGTGAGACAATTTTTTATTTAAAGCTAGTAATTTGAGCCAAATCCTATCATTATATCCTGTGGCGCCCTTCGATTAAAGTTTTTGTTTTTTAGAAAATTTTTACCAAAAACTCTAAACTTAATGTGTAAAGATGGGTGACATGACATAATCCCCACCGACATAATCCCGGTATGGGGATTATGACCAAATTCATTTCGGTCATAATACCCATAATGGTAGTGGAGACTATGACCGAAAATTATTTGGGCATAATCCCAATAAAAAAACGGACATAATTCCCAGATTTATGGGGATAATGGCCACGTAACAAATGGCCATAATCCCCATTATGGGGATTAGCGACGTATCCAGGAATTTGAAAAAGGGGGGCACAACTTTCAAAATTTGTTTGTCATCGCCTATTTATATATATTTTTAACAAGGACTACACCGCCATTCCCCTCACCCCATCAAAATTTGATTTTTTTAATATAAAAAAAAATTTTGGAATACAGATTTTTTGAATGACTAGAAATCTTAAAATCTTTGTACCGAAAAATTTTCGAATCTACGAATTTTCATTTGAAAAACTTAATTTTTGATGAAAATGATGTCTAACAAATTCTCAGATTCAGGGAATCCGAAACATTCAAGTTTGAAGATTAAAAAAAAAAATCTTTCTATTGCTTTATGTAAGAGTTACACTCAAAATATTTTGTAGGCAAAAACAAATGAAAAACACACTTAAAACCAGTGAATAAACAATTGAAAACCATCCCAGTAATTATTCATTTGTTTTAGCAAACATCAACATTTATTTTTTACTGTTGACAAAATTTTCTAAAATAAATAACATTAAACATTAAAAAATTACGTTTTTTTCACTCTTTTTTACCAACAAATTCGAAAAAAATAACCAACGAAAACATTAAAAATTAATGATAGTTCTGTTATTTTTACCAACAAATTTCAAAAAAATAACCTACGAAAACAATAAAAATTAATGATTTTGTAGGTAATTTTTTACAATTTTTTATTGAAATATTTTTTTTAAAAACTTTTAATAAAATTTTTGGGGAATCGATCCCGCAATCAACTACATTCTGGCCAGACACTCTACCCATCGTGCCAAAGCCACTTGATACAAACATGTTTTTATATTTCTATAAATAATTTTTTGATTTTTTTTTTCTACAAAAAAATAACTGACTTGTGTAGTTAAAAACTAATGATATTTCATTAAAAAGTACCAACAATTTAAAAAAAAATTACTTACACTAATCATTAAAAATCAAAAGAATAATCAGTAGTTTTTACTTACAGAACAAAAATAAATGACTTTAAAAATTAAATGTTAATGAAAGTCTTTATTTTTTAGTGCGTTATTTTTGAAATAAAGGACTGAAGTAGTCATTAATAAAAACTGAACATCAAACAAATGTTTTTTCTTTTAAAAACGACTAAACGGAAAACTTTTTAAATAAACTACAAACAGTTAATGACATAATTTTTTGAGTGTATAAGTAAAAGCCATGTGGCAAAATGTATTAGATTAAAAAAATGTTTCTTTTCTATATATTCTGAGAATTTCCTATAAAAATAATAGCCCTGGTAATAATGGTATAAATAAATCTGAGTTAATACTACCCAGGCAGAAATTACGACTCTTCTAAAAATACAATACCATTACAACATTGGAATTACAAAAATACGACTTTAAAAATTTAATACCTTGAAAACAAAAAATTCAATACCATTACAACATTGGATTTTAAAAGAGCCAACGTTACATAAGAGTTTAAAATTATAATCCGAAAAGGTTTACTATGGTAAACTTTTATAAAATTTCTGACTTTATTTTATTTAATTATATCTTTATACCTTTTTTTAACAATAGAAAATATTTCTTTTGTGTAAAAATGCCTCTGCATTTTTTTTTTTTCATTATGAAATGTGCAAGGTGAATAAGGGTTTTATAGTCGAAAAGTCGATTAATTGACTTTTTGTATAAAAAATGGACTTTGGCTTTCGACTTTTTATTTTTTTTCACTTCGTGACAGATGAAAAAAAAATCTTCACAAAAAAAATACCAAAACACAGAGGAGTAACGAGTTTAATTACAACTTGATTGAAAATGTCTTTATTATTATTATTATGTTAAAAAATCTAGTTCCTGACGTAGATTCTTAAAAATCTAGTTCCTGACGTAGATTCTTAAATTTTGAACATACGACGTTAAACTCCAAAAAAAACGCAAAAAAATCGTTTTTTTTGACAAAAAATATGTATAAAATAAAAAAATTTAAAAAGCTTACATTTAATTCTCTTCAAACTGAAAAAACAGATCCCAAATCGGTCCACCCGTTTGATCTGTATTTTGATTTTGTTTAAAAAGCTGCTACTTTTTTGTTTCTGACAATTTTTACATATATTAAATTTTGGTAGAAATCGAAGTATTAAATAAAAAAATATCGCATTCTTAAGTGTGTACCCCCTTAATCTTTGGCGGTTCGTTGTTACCATGAAGCAGAAAGTGGATTTTTTTTATACTCTCCAACTACGTCCGTCTGTAGTTAACACGATGCAGTCCAGAATAAAAGAGCTAGACTCCCAAAATTTGGCATCTTATGTTTCTAGGCAGGTGAAGTTCGCATATCAGCAAAATCAGAACAGGAGAAAAAAGTTCCCCCTTGATGAACTTAACCAACCTCTGAAAAATACCATGTTTTTTCATGATTTTTGTTTAACTAATGCAACATTTTTATGCTCCAAGAAGTTCAAAGTCCTGCATTTGGACCTAGAGGATTAGAAAATGTCGTTTTTTTTTGTCTGCCCCCCCCCCCCTTTTGTGAGCATGGACTAAAAAAAAATTGTTTAAATAGTGATAACCTTGAATTTCTTTAGGACAAAAAGCATAAGAAATAATTTAATTTTCACCAATATTTTCGATTATCAAAATACTGTTACTGTTAATTCGGTTCTATAAATCAAAAATTTTCGATTTATTTTCGGTACACAATCTTGATAAAAATATTAAAATTTTAACTTACAAAAATATCGGCTTTTTACAGGTTGGAAAATTGACAGTCGAATTTTTGTTGCGACTGTATAACCCGGATATTAAAAAAAAAAAAGTATTTTGAAAAATTTCTATTTATTTAAAATTATTTTTATATACTGTATTTCTAATATAAAACACCTCAAAATAGCGCCAAAAATATGTCGAAATAACGTTACAAGTGTTGTCTTTAAACACCATCCTAAGGTCATAAACTTATTATTACAATGTAATTTTAATCCAGTAAATTTGATTTTTTGGTGTTGTGACGATGTCGGAAACAAAAGTCAGGCGATTGTTTTTTGGCGTTATCATTTCAATGTTATAGTAACACCATAAATTTTGTAAATATGATCTCATTTTGGTGTTGGAATGCCCTCCGCCAACTCTATTCTGACGTTATTCCGATTGCATTTTTCTGCCTGGGTAGGATTTATCTAAATTTATTTTTCATCCTTTACATTTTGGACAAAGCTTAATTTGTTTTTCTGTTTATATTTACTAATTGTATGTAATTTCAGAAAAAAAATAAAAAAAAAAATCTGGACTTGATTTGACCCATTTTTTTAACTAAATAGAGTTAATCTTAATCTTAGTCCGGTCTGCAAAAAACAAGCCTAATATCTCAGATTTTAATATAGAAAAAGCGTCTTAGAATCCTATAGTTTAAAAATTTTTATAGAAATTAATTTTATGATCCTGTTTTCAACATATTTTAATGATATTTCGATAGAAATGATTTTTTTTATTTTTTTAAATTTTTTTTCAATTTTTTTTTAGGGGGCGTGCCCCCTGTGCCCACCCCCTGTATACGTCCATGATGGGGATTATGTCTTCTATACTAGTTGATCATAATCCCCAAAATTAAAAGAATTTTTTTTACTAGTTTTTCTGCGTAGCCGGCTTCGGCCGGACTTAGGGATTACAAAATCCATGCATTAAACCCACCCTCTCTGCAGAAAACAGGGATTATGACCAAAATTCCTTTGGACTTACTCCCCATAATGTGAATGGGGGTTATGACCGAAAAAAGTTCGGTCGTAATCCCAACAAGGAACGGACATAATACCCATTGGGATTGTGACCGTTTTGGAAACGGTCATAGTCCCCACAACTATTATGGGGGTAATGTCCGTGGGGATTATGTCCTGTCACCGTAAAGATGTTCTGATTTGGCTCAAATAAAGTTTAAATAAAAGTCTGTATCAAGCTCTATAAAATAGTCAATGCAAAAATAATTTTAGACTTTTTTTAAAAAATCCCGTAATTTTCAGAATTTTTTTGTACAAATTTCAAATATTAATGTCTCGAAAACCGCTCAAAAGATTTCAGAATTTTTTTTTGAAATTCAAATTCAGCCTGCCAAAATTCATAAAAATAATGTATAGCAAGTAACTTTTTTTAATTTTTTTTTTTAATTTTGAAAAACCCAAAACAGTGGTGGAAATTTTTTTAAAAATCCAAAAAAATCAATCGCAGTGCGCCACGAGTTAAAATTATCGGATTTGGCTCGAATTAAGTTTAAATGCAAGACTGTCTCAAGTTCTATGATAGGGTCAAGAGAAAAAAAATACATTTTTTTTTTAATTTCTTGAACGTATGAAAAACCGCTATTTTTTTTTGGCAAATTTTAAATAGCGATATCTCGAAAACCGTTCAACGGATTTTATTTACTTTTTTTGGATATTCGTGATCAGTGCATAAAAACTTATGAAAATAATGCATCGCAAGACATTCTTTTTTATTTTTTAAAACCCAACATTTTAACGCCGGGCGCCATGGGTTTTCTTTTTATTTCCGATTAGTCTCAAATTTTAGGCCAAGGAAAATAAAAATTTGCCCGGACGTTTACAATCGGAAGAAAAAGGTTTTTGCCATACTAAAAATGTCAGTATAATGTGCATATAAAGCATTCCACACCAAATGTACAGCAAAAAACATGTTAGCCATGAATGTCTGAATAGCAGGTATGGATAGGCCTACATGCACAGAAAAAAATATGAAGGAAACAAATTTGAGTAATCACTTGTTTAAATTTAAAAACAAAAATTGAGTAATTTTTTTATTGACGCAATTAAAAAATTACTCAAAAATTTTAAAAACAATTTAAGTAAATAATTTAATAAAAATTTAATAGTTTTTTTATTTTTTTTAAACTCTCACAGTTTTTTCGAATTCTCGTTTAGTTTATAGTTTTTTGTGTATGTATATGAAAGTTTGTAATAGTCTTTAAGGGTCGAACCAAAATCAAATGCGTAGTGCAAGACGTAAAAAAAAAACAAAAACAAACACATCAAATTTGAAATTTTTACGTCCGTTTGATTTAGGTAACTCACATTTAAATATTAGAAACGAAAAATTATTGGGCGTTACGCCTTACGCGACGTAATTTGATTCAGGTTGGACGCTAAAACATTTTCCTATGTTTTTGAGACATAAATATGTTTGGTAAAGTTTAAAAAAACGAGTTTTTTGTTTTTTTTTTTGTAAAAAAATTTAAAACTTTTTTAAACTTTTAAAAAAAATAAATATATAAATTTTGAGTAAATTTTTAATTCTCTCAATTAAAAATTTACTCAAATTTTTTTTCAAACATTTAATAAATTTTTATTAAAAATTTACTCAATACTATTAAATCGTTTACTAGTGCAAAATTGAGTAATTTTTTACTCAATAGTATTAAAAATTTACTCAAATATTTTTTTTATTTTTTTCTGTGTGGATCTAAGAAAATTGCGTTTTTGGCTTTTAAATTTTTCAAAAGTGTTGTACTGTGTAATCCCTATTAATATTATTAATCTGATTGTTGGTTTGTCTGTCTTTCTGTCTGTCTGTCTGTTCCGCAATAAGTACAGAACGGCTTAACCGATTTTTATGAAATTTTCACCACAGATAGTACTAACCGAGGCGGGAACTATAGGCCATAAGCGAACGCGATCGGACAAAGGGGCGTAAAATGCCACGCCCCTTTGTACCATGCTAAAGCTATATCTGCCTGTCAGACAATAACGGAAAAACGGCTGAACCGATTTTCATGAAATTTTCACCACAGATAGTACTAACCGAGCGGGCACTATAGGCCATAAGCGACCGCGATCGGAAAAAGGGGCGTAAAATGCCATGCCCCTTTCTACCATGCTAAAGCTACATCTGCCCGTCCGGCAATAACGGAAAAACGGCTGAACCGATTTTCATGGAATTTTCACCACAGATAGTACTAACCGAGGCGGGATAAGCGACCGCGATTGGACATAAGCGACCGCGATTGGACAAAGGGGCGTAAAATGCCACGCCCCTTTCTACCATGTCAGACAATAACGGAAAAACGGCTGAACCGATTTTCATGAAATTTTCACCACAGATAGTACTAACCGAGGCGGGAACTATAGGCCAAAAGCGACCGCGATCGGAAAAAGGGGCGTAAAATGACACGCCCATTTGTACCATGCTAAAGCTATATCTGCCTGTCCGGCAATAACGGAAAAACGGCTGAACCGATTTTCATGGAATTTTTACCACAGATAGTACTAACCGAGGCGGGAACTATAGGCCATAAGCGACCGCGATCGGAAAAAGGGGCGTAAAATGCCATGCCCCTTTGTACCATGCTAAAGCTTTATCTGCCTGTCCGGCAATAACGGAAAAACGGCTGAACCGATTTTCTTGAAATTTTCACCACCGATAGTACAAACCGAGGCGGGAACTATAGGTCAGAAAAATCCGCGATCGGAAAAATGGGCGTAAAATGACACACCCCTTTGTACTAAACAGAAACTATGTCTGCCTGTTCCGCAATCACTGAACAGTGATTTAACCGATTTCACTGAAATTTTTACCACAGATACTACTAACCGAGGCGAAAACTATAAGCAACAATAGAGGGCGATCGAAAAAAGGGGCGTATAATGCCACGCCCCACTGAAAGCTATTTCTGCCTTTTCCGCAATTACGCTTAAACAGCTAACTTGATTTTTATGAAATTTTCACCACAGATAGTATTAACCGAAGCGAAAAGTATGATCCACAATTGAGGGCGATCAAAGAAAGGGGGCGTAAAATTCCACGCCCCTTTGTATTACATTGAAAGTTATTTCTTCCTGTTTCGCAATCACGCATAAACGGCGGAACCAATTTTAATGAAGTTTTTACCAAAGATAGTACTAACCGAGCCGGAAACTAGAAATTATAATAGAAATAATGTCACGCCCCTTTTTACTATACTGAAAGTTTTTTCTGCGTGTTCCGTAATCATGCTTAAACAACCATACCGATTTAAAAAATTAAATAAAATAGCACGCCCCTTTTTATTTAATTGAACGCTATTTCTGCCTGTTCCGTAATCTAGCATAAACTGCTAAACCGATAGAATGAAATTTTTACCACACATAGTAAGTACTTACCGAGGCGGGAACTATAGATTAAAAAAGAGCACAAAGGTACGTAAATTGACACGCGCCTTTGTACTATACTGAAAGTGTTTCTGCCTGTTCCTTAATAACGCTTAAACGACTAAACCGATTTTAACAACATTTTTTCCATAGATGTACTAACAGAGGCGGACACTTTAGTATGTGTCAACTGCCACGCCTTTTGCAATGTAGGCCAAAAGCGACCGCGATCGGAAAAAGGGGCGTAAAATGACACGCCCATTTGAACCATGCTAAAGCTATATCTGCCTGTCCGGCAATAACGGAAAAACGGCTGAACCGATTTTCATGGAATTTTTACCACAGATAGTACTAACCGAGGCGGGACTTATAGGCCATAAGCGACCGCGATCGGAAAAAGGGGCGTAAAATGCCATGCCCCTTTGTACCATGCTAAAGCTTTATCTGCCTGTCCGGCAATAACGGAAAAACGGCTGAACCGATTTTCTTGAAATTTTCACCACCGATAGTACAAACCGAGGCGGGAACTATAGGTCAGAAAAATCCGCGATCGGAAAAATGGGCGTAAAATGACACACCCCTTTGTACTAAACAGAAACTATGTCTGCCTGTTCCGCAATCACTGAACAGTGATTTAACCGATTTCACTGAAATTTTTACCACAGATACTACTAACCGAGGCGAAAACTATAAGCAACAATAGAGGGCGATCGAAAAAAGGGGCGTATAATGCCACGCCCCACTGAAAGCTATTTCTGCCTTTTCCGCAATTACGCTTAAACAGCTAACTTGATTTTTATGAAATTTTCACCACAGATAGTATTAACCGAAGCGAAAAGTATGATCCACAATTGAGGGCGATCAAAGAAAGGGGGCGTAAAATTCCACGCCCCTTTGTATTACATTGAAAGTTATTTCTTCCTGTTTCGCAATCACGCATAAACGGCGGAACCAATTTTAATGAAGTTTTTACCAAAGATAGTACTAACCGAGCCGGAAACTAGAAATTATAATAGAAATAATGTCACGCCCCTTTTTACTATACTGAAAGTTTTTTCTGCGTGTTCCGTAATCATGCTTAAACAACCATACCGATTTAAAAAATTAAATAAAATAGCACGCCCCTTTTTATTTAATTGAACGCTATTTCTGCCTGTTCCGTAATCTAGCATAAACTGCTAAACCGATAGAATGAAATTTTTACCACACATAGTAAGTACTTACCGAGGCGGGAACTATAGATTAAAAAAGAGCACAAAGGTACGTAAATTGACACGCGCCTTTGTACTATACTGAAAGTGTTTCTGCCTGTTCCTTAATAACGCTTAAACGACTAAACCGATTTTAACAACATTTTTTCCATAGATGTACTAACAGAGGCGGACACTTTAGTATGTGTCAACTGCCACGCCTTTTGCAATGTACTGAAAGTTTATTCTGCCTTTCCATAATCACGTTTAAATGGTTATTATAATTTTCACGACAGTTAGTACTTATTGAGGCGGAAACTATAGACACGACCAGACAGAGGCGTGAATTGCCACGTCCCTTTGCAATACATCGAAATTTATTTCGGCCCGATCCGTACACACGCGTTGACGGTGAAACCAATTTTAATTAAATTTTCACCACAGATGGTATTTACCGTGGCGATCGGGAAAAGTGGCCTAAAATGCGGCACCCCTTTGTATTAAATTAAAAAAGATTTTTTCCTGTTAAACGATATGCCATATTAGCCCGCGATTAGACAAATGAGAGTAAAATGCCACGTCAATTTGTTATATACAGAACGCTATTTCTGGCTTATTTGCTATCATGCAAAAACGGTTTAACCAACTCCTTTAAACACTACTGTTAGAACTAACTGAACGCGAACTATTTGCTATATCAGAACCTGAAAACAGTTGAGCCGATTTCAATGAAATTTCCAACACAAATAGTGATATAGCCAATATTAAACAGCGATTGATAAAAAGGCATATAATGGCACGCATCTTTGTACTTTAGTGAGAGTTATGTCTGCTGAGAAAATTTAGTTGCAATTTTCTTCACGTGCTAACCAATAGGGGAACTATAGGTCACATGAGACTAAAATTGAACTAAATGCGTTAAATGCCACACCCACTTCAACTACAGTGAAAGTTTTGCCTTTATTGATGTTTTCACTACATAAAGTTCTAACCGCGGAGGGAACTATAGGTTCCTTTTAAAAGCCATTAATGAAATACATTAATATTAGGTTTGTTCCATGATGGAGGAACACTTACACACCATGTTCCCGACGCTAAACAAAATCGAAAAAAATCGACCAAACTTCATGAATAGGTTTATATTCACCAGTGAAAAGTCACGAAGAAGTAAATAAATTGACTAATAAAAAACTCATTCATTACATAACATTTTTTTTAACCCGGGCAACGCCGGGTGCAAAACAGCTAGTAAAAAATATAAGAAATGCAAAATCGAAACCACATTTTGTGGTTACAAGTTAAAGGTTGTAAACAGGGCTGTCAGACTTGGGGATTTATCCCCAAAGTTGGGGATTTTATGTGAGCACAAAGGACAAGAAATACAATTTGGTGGTGTTTATGGGGATTTCAAAAATTAGTTTTGGGGATTTTTTAGGGATATTCAAAATCGTATCTATTTAATACCACCAGCTATTTTAAATGAAATCAACGATTTTTAATCAAAGTTTTAGTGATAAGCACGAGTATACGAAGCGCATTCAGTAAAATATGCATTTATCAGCTGTAAAATGCATATTTACACTGACAAAAACCTTTTATTTACGCGTTTTGGGATTTGCTGGGGATTTTTTAATTGCTAAAGTTACGAAACAAAATTTTAATATTACCATCATATGTATTTTTTTTTAAATGAAGAAAAACAATTTTCGTGTGATTAAAAACCGTATTTATTATTGTCTGGGGATTTTTGGGGATATTTTGTTATATACGAAAAAGTACCTGGCAACGCTGGTTGCCACCTCCAGAGCTTGTCCAAGAATGAAAAATTGTTTAATTATGTTTTAGGCTATGGCGTATCGATTCATAGTACAGGAGAAACAAAATTTTAAAGTAGCGAAATTCGCTCCACCCTTATGCATAGTCCTATATGGAACTAAATTTAAATTTAGTTTTTTCAAAAACTGGGCAAAGGAGGTGTGGTTAAATATTGGAAAAATATTGGAAAAATAAAATTTGTGTCGAGTTCCCATAATTAAATATTTATGAAATAAAAATTAAATGTACACCAAACTCAAATATTTACATTATTGTATATCGCCTTTTCCATCAAATAGCACGAGAAAAGAGTTTTTTTTACCAGGTGTCTTCAGATTTTTTTTCATATTGTGCCTAAAGATACCCTCTGTAGCCATTTAGACAATCGCGAATTTATTCGCGATTTTAATTTTTTTAAAGTCACAAAAAATTTAAAAATTGGTGTAGTTTGAAGAGCTATAACTTCTTAAGTCCTGTACTTTAAGCATAAAAGTTAAAAAAAATTGTGTTATTAAAAAATGCATTCAAAATGCAAATGCATTTTTTGAGTGCATTTTCGTCAGCTTTTACCCCTTTTAATTTTTCTTAGTTAACATATTAATAAAGTACAACATTTTTGCAAACAAATTCAGAAATCTTTTTCATGGGTCACAAAGGTCTTCTATTTTTAATATTTTGTTTTTAATTAGTAAAGAAAATAATGACCTCGAGCCAGAATAAACATCCTCAAAATATAATATTTTAAAGGTCGAATAAAACAATTTTTATTTTTTAATTTGAATTTGAACATAATGGTTGGCACGGCATAGTAATGAATAACCCTAAAATGGTATTATTTCATTCACGACAACAAATAACATATTGTTGTAGTCCAATGGACTATCATATGTAAAACGTTTTAAAATTTAAATATTATTGTTGGTTATTGATAACACAGGGCAACACTTTTTTTTTTGCCCGGGTTCTGATAGATAATTTTGGGTAATTGGGGTACGCTGATTTCAAATCTGGCTATCGTTTTTTTGGGTCAGCCAGTTTTTGAGATATAACCTAAGGAATCTTTGAAAATAGGCTATTTTTGGAATGTTTGTGAGTTCATATTTACCAACACTTGTCTTACATCCAAAAAGTGAATGACGAATTTAGGTATATTGGATATGCTGATTCCAAAAATGCTCTTACATTTGTTGAGTCATCTTTAGTTTTGGAGATATCGCTTAAATAAATTTTTTAAATTTATGCCCTCTTTAATTTTGTCTGAATATGTATGCCCTTTTTAATAACTCGAAAACTAAAGCTGTAAGAAAAAAGCGAATGCCAGTTTTGGAATCCTCGCATCCAATAAAGTTAAGTTCGTGTTTAAAACTGAGGCTCTAAAATTAGTTTTGGAAATCATAGCCAAGCAAAGTTGGTCAAAAACGCACTTTTTCGACTCTTTAACAGCGATTTGGTCGCGAACGCGAGCTGATGGAAAAAATTGGGTAACAGATTTGGAATCAGCACACTAAAATCCATATACATAAATCAGTTGTCAAAGGTCAGGCAAATTGAGAAAGTAAATTTTTTGTCAACCTGTGTACTCGTTACTTTACTAGTATAGTACAATTTCTTCGTCTTTTTAATTCTCATTGTGGATAGAGTCGAATATCTACTAATATTTTAGTTTGTGCACAAACGATTTGTCATTAGACTCGTTTGCTACTTTGTAGTAAATAGTTTCTAATTTTTCTAAATAATCTTGACAATGGAATCTGACAAATTCCGAAACACGTGTCGATTAAGTCTTGCAAAAATGACCAACATAAATTAATTTAAAACGAAAAATAATTTAAATACATTTAAAACAAAAAATAAAAAAATAATTTTCTTGAAAATTATGCTATGAGAATATCATGGTTTTAATTAGTAAAGAAAATAATGACCTCGAGCCAGAATAAACATCCTCAAAATTTAAGGGTTTGTTTAAAAAATTTTTTTTAGTTAACGTTTTTGCGAGTTGACTGTACTATTTGTGCTAACAACAGTACGTCCCAGCAAAACTTTGGTAATGGGTAGTTGTAAGTGGCTGCTGACGTTTTACGTCAACACACGTAGACTCTGAGGTCCATTGTGATGGGTAGTGATTATATAACACATTACCAGGTAATGTATATAACTTATTTGTAGCATTATTTTATGATGGCTTACCAAACATTTGTTCCACAACGTATTATTTTCAAGTGAAAAATATTGCATTACTAATAATTTGCTACGTAATGCATGATTATTGGAAAAAATGTATTTCATATTTATTATTTCTAAACATTAAATCATGGATGACTTATATTTGGTTACATTATGTATTATTTGAAAGTTTGAAATAATGCATTATTTATAATTGGATGCATAATGCATTACAATAACATAAAAAATAATTATTTTATAAAAAAATGCATAAGTTTAAACTAGAGATGGGCTCACGACAGGAAATTTCTAACGACACACACTCACGAGCATATTTTATCTACTTACACTCACTTACAATCACGTGAGTAAATTTAATACAAAATTACTTTTTCACTACTCGTAACACCTTATATATTATCTTCTGGTATGCTATATTATTTCAATTCTCGTAACCTATAAAATATCATATATTTTACACCTTACTCGTATTCTTCGTTATAAATTGTTGACTTATTTTTTACCTTACTGGTATTCTTTGTGATAATGTGGATGCATTACTTTGAGTCTCATCGCCTGTTAAAATCATCAATGCTGCAATGTATAAAATAAGAGATCCTATACCTTATTTTATACCTTATTTGGTAATCTAAGTTTTGCTGGGGTATAAGTAATATTGCATTTAATGAAAAAATCCACATGAAGTATACGCCCTGTTGTAACAAATTTACAATATTTTCTACTTACTAAATGTGTGCAAATGGAATTCCTTGTTAAGAACATACCTGAAAAATAAAAAAATGTTAAATTAGTTTTTGAAAATAAAATAAAAACAGACGTAAAGGAACTTCAGATCTTTAAAATTAACGGAAAAAAATATATCTCTTTAAAAATCCCGACGGGTAACGATTAAAAAAAATTGTTCAAAAAATTGTATGTTAAAACTAAAATTATTATTTTCTTTAAAGTTTTTTATAAAAAAAAATAGCAGAAGTTCCCGGCGTTAAGCCCCATAACCGTGTTCAACAAAAACAAATTAAAATAGCTCGAATTGAAGCTTTGGTAAAGATTTTGATCAAAATATATTATGGTTTCAAACATCGATCGTTTGGAGAGACAATTGGTAGGAGGGTAGGCAAAGATTTTTCAAGCCATATTTTTTATTATCTTTTATTTTAAATGGTTTTTGGTAATACAAAAAATCTGACGTGTTTTAGAAACTGGGGAATTCCTCAAATACATTTTACTTATTGTTAGAGCTGCAAAAAGTTGAAGTTTTCAATCAGTATTTAATAAAGAGTAAAATAGTAATGTCCTACCAATCTGAATGTATGAATACTCTCCACAATGTAAAAAAGATTATTGCAAAAAAACTTTATGTGAAAAAAAAAACTTTTGAAAAAAAGCTTTTTTAAAAAAAAAAATGGCAAAAGAAATTTTTTTGGTAAAAAGTTTTTTAGCTGATTTTTTTTCCTTGCTATCGGAAGATCTTAGAATCGATCTTTAATCAATTATATACACACTTCATGAGGTCTCAAACTGCTATATTGTTGATTTACAAATAATTATAGCACTAGCAAAAAGCAAAGAAAGAATTGAAAACGAATTTCAATCACCAAAAATGCGGTTTCAATTAATTTTTTGATGAAGAAAATTGTTATATCAATCATCAAATTGTAAGTTATTAATTGATTTTTTTCAATCAAACACTTTTTTGATTGTGATCACAAATTTAATAAATTTTTATTTAAATTCAATCAAAATAATGATTGATTTAACGAATGAGTTTTAAGCTTATGACAAAAATATGAAGAAATTCATATTTTTTTCCAATATATTGCCAACAATAAAAAAAGTAAACATCGAATATATTGAATATTTTTGAATTAATGCATTCAAATAAATTAAAGCGAACAAAAATCTGGTATGTTGAAAATTTGTTGTTTGATAGTTTAAGAAAATAACAAAAATTTTGATCAAAATAATAATTGACTCATTTAAATTTTGTTGATCAATAGATTTAATTTAAATTTTTTAAACAATAATTTGTTGTGTGAGTGGAGGGTATAAAAATGTTGATATGATTGAGACTCTAGGGAAAATGGAAACACAAATATATTTTACATAAAGCTATACAGATTTGGATTTTAACAGTCATAATCAAATCAAAAGTTTCTGCTGCCAACGTTTATTTAAAATTCAATTTTCATAAAATCAAAAAAATATTAGTAGTAATTAAATTTTAAAAAATATTTATATTTGCACAACAATTTTACAAAATTTCATTACTGAAACTAAATGATTACCCAGCAAAATCGAAGTGGTGCAAAAAGAATAAGTGATTCACTACATACATAGTAGCTATATGTGCCGATCTTCATATTCCATAAGAAGTACTTTCATAAGCACTTCCAAAACTGCTAAAAAAATGCCAATAATAACAACTTTCACCAGTTCTTTCCTCAATGATTTATAAGTACAATTTTCATATGTGTTTACAAATGCAATTGAAAAGTACAAATTTGTGGCACTTATGTTAAGTATTGGATTTGTTTTGTTGAACAATTTTTTTTTATAATTTTCTCTGATTTAATAAAAAGTTAAATTTTATAAATGAATTAACTTGATTTGCCGCAAAAGCGAATTTGTTATGTAAATTATGTTATAAAAAAATACAGTTTCCAGATTTTTGTTAAAATTACCAAATGACTCAAGAAGTGCTAAAAAGATAACAAAAAAACTGTTAGCCCTTAAAAAAGACAAGGGTTAAATATAACCAAAAAAAGAGCTAAGTTGGTATTGCCGTTTAATGGTATAAAAACTCTTCTAAAAATATACGATATCTGATTTAAAATGAGAGAATTACTTTTTTTTATCTCTTTATTTTATTTATTGGATGTTTTTTTTTTTTTTTAACTACATGCATAAAAACATTTTTTTTTTATAATTTTTGGAGTTGTTTTGTAAATTATGTACAAAAAAAACAATAAAAAGTTTCCAGATTATGGTAAAAATCAAATGACTTAAAAAGTGCTTAAAGGGCTAAAAAGATAACCAAAAAAAGGTGGTAGCCTTTAAAAAAAAGGGCTGAATTATAGCCACAAAATGACTAAGTTGGTATCGCTTTTGAAAGGTATAAAAACTCTTCTAAACATTAGGGTATTCAATTAATCGAGGTTTTGGTTTATTTGGCTAATCGGGCAAATAATTAATCGCACTTAAAAAATTATGTTAGTAATATCAACTGAAAATGTCAGTTAAAATAACTACTTTGTAAGTTGTTTTGGGGTCAACTACTTTTTCAGTTAAATCAACTAACAATGTTAGTTATTTTAACTGACAAAAAAAACAACTGACTTATGTAGTAAAAACTACTTACATTTGTAGTCAAAACAACTAAAATGTAGTAAAATAAAAAAATCAATATATATTTTTTTTTTCAAAACATTTTTCAGAAAAAAAAAAAAATTGAGGACCAAATTTTTTCCAACCCGGCTAAAAATAAATGTGTATGTTCATATATGGCTATGTATTGATCTTTATTTGATCATATATGACATATAAGGAAACATATATGCGACCATATATGCAAAAATCGATCCCATATATGCAGGCGCGGATCCAGGAATTTCATTTGGGGGGGGAGATTTTTTTTTTACCAAAAAAATTTCGTAAAGCAATAAGGTTTGGTTGGAGTCGGGTGGGGGGGTGTGAATGTATGCAAAAAAATACCTAAAAACTTAACAATAAAGGATCCAGATTTTGGATTTGGGGGAACTTTTTTTACTCAAATATTTTTTTTCTCAGGAGAACCCTAACTGACCGATTTATTATTTACTTCATAAATAAGACCGTTTTTAGTCAAATAAATGGACATATTCACAACTACAACTGACTGTAACTGTCATAAGCCAATTTTTATGCTTAAAGAGTTATAACATCAATATTTTTTATACAAAAAAAAAATTCAAAAATATTAGACTGTACGAGTATTTCCAAATTTTTAGAAATGCTCTCAAGAATTGGGAATTTTTTAAGTTTGTTGTAGGTTTGTATGGGAAAATATCAATATTATAACTTTAAAGTAATAAAAATTATCTTATCTAAAAATTATTATTTAAAAAATAAAAAATTATACTAAAAGTTCAATATTCCGAAAAAAATTTTAATGAAGTATTACACTTAAACATGTTTCTTCAAAAAATTTCTCAGATTTTAAGACATTTTTACTTAGGAAAAACTTATAGATTCTAAAATAGTTTTCATATAAAAACATAATCCATTTCTGAGATATTTGTCTTTAGAAAAATGTTAGGATTTTAAACCCTTCGATGTAATTTATTTTTTTAATTCTTTGATCGTATTTTCTGCAGAAAAACTCACAGATTCAATATTTTCTTATTGAAAATGTCTCAGATTTTAAACTTTTTCTATAGCAAAAATCTGAGATTCTGAGACATTCTTTCTATAAAAAATTCTCTAATTTCGGATAATTAATAATTCTCATACTTTAAAGTTATTCTTAGGTTCTAAAAACTTTTTCGTATTCAAAAATTCTTAGACCCTTTTTGTAAAAGAAAATTATCAGTTTCCAAAACATTTTATGAAAAAATGTTGAAACACTTTTTTAAAAATAAGACCTTAAATTGTATAGCATCTTTCAATAAAAAATTTGCCTTCTAATTTTTTCTAAGGTGAAACATTTGTAAAAAAAAAAATAATATTTAGAGACACATTTCCTATCGAAAAATTCTCAGAATCTTTCAACGGAAAAAAACTCTAATTCTTAGAGATATTTCGTACTAAAAAAATCTCAGATTCTGATATAGTTTCTATAGAAAAGCTCTAAACATTTTCCCGATAAAAAAATCAAAGATTTTGATAAACTTTTCCTATAGAAAAATTCGTAGATTCTAAAAAATTTTTCAAAAAGAGAAATTCTCATATTCGTACACAATTTTCCATAAAAAAACATATTGTCAGATTCTGAAACGTTTTTTCTAAGGAAAAATTTCCAGTTTCTGAGGGATTTTTTCTATAGAAAAGAGATTTTTCCTAAGATTTTATATGCTTTTTAAATAAAAAAGTTCTTACATTCAGAGGCAAAAACAGTTTTTTCTAAAGATAAAGCCAGGAATTCTGAGATATTTTTCTATAAAAAATATTTGAGATTATACTTTTTCCTTAACCCAATAAGCACTTTTAAAATTCAAGTGCAAATCAAGTATAAATCAAGTGTAAATCAAGCCCTTATTTCCAGTCTATGCTTGAATTATACTTGAATTACACTTCAATTCAATAGCATTCTCCAGCAAAACGGATACTTGAATTCAAGCGCTGTTTTTACACTTGAAAACCAGTGAAAAGGCTGTAAAAACAGGGCTTGAATTCCAGTGTCCGTTTTGCTGGAGTATGCTATTGAATTCAAGTGTAATTCAAGTACAAATCAAGCAGGGGCTGGAATTTAGGGCTTGATTTACACTTGTTTTATACTTGATTTGCACTTGAATTTTAAAATTGCTTATTGGGAAGTGATAAGGATAGTTATTCGGTTAGAAAATTCCCACGACTCGATTGTCATTAAAGTTTCTCATACGCAATTTCTTTAATTCTAAAATATTTTATAGAGGCTATGCGAGCTGTAATTCATCAGCACACATATACCTCTCCCAAGGATTTTTTTACATCCTGGCCATTTTCTTTCTATGTTTATTCCTTTCCCTTCCTTTTTCCTTTCCCTTATCCTTTCTTTTTTCCTTTTCTTTCTTTCTTTCTTTTTTTTTCTTTTTTTCTTTTTTTTGAAATCATTTTGGGGGGGGAGAAATCCCATTCTCCCCCCCCCTGGATCCGCGCCTGCATATATGAGATCGTATGTAAACTATGTACCATATATGATATCATATATGGAACCATATATGTATGCAAATTTGAATCAGAATTACAAAAAAAGTTTTTTACGAATAAAATTATATTTTATTACCATCGATTAACTTATATATGTGTACATAAATTTAACTGCAATACCGGTGCATATAAATAATTTAACAACTATTGTCCTACTTGCAAAATATTCTGCTTAAAAAATTACTTGTACATAGACAAATGTTGGAAAAGGTAAGTTTTTATTAATATATATAAAGAATTCTAAAATCATGTTTTCATTTTTTTCCAGTTCATCGTCATAACAAGTATAAGCGTGGACATTTTATTCCAAAACAAGATGAACTGGAAATTTTCGTATTCAAAATGTCGAAAAAACAATATTATTGAGTTCTTTGATGTTGAAGAAAATTAAACTACGCAGCTTCGTTAAGCTTTCGCAACTTGGAGGAGAGGGCATATGCACCACCGTAATGTTATCACTACGATTTCAATATTACAAACTTTTTACAAATCCCTTAATGACGCCATATCAAATTGGAAATAAAAAGATCGTATTAGCAGTTTTGATACCGAGTTACGAGTTGAAGAAAGCTGTTCTACTTGGAAGAGAACATATGCGCCACCATAACGTTATCACTACGATTTCAACACTACAAACTATTTTGAAATCCCTTACTGTCGTAATAGCAAATTGGAAATGGAAAGAACATATATGCAGTTTGAAGGTCGAGTTACGAGTTACAGCAACGTTCAGCTCACTCAACTTGGGGGAAAAATCATATGCACCACCATAACGTTATCACTACGATTTCAACAATACAAACTTTTGACATCCCTTGCTGTCGGAAATGAAAAGAATGTATAATCAGTTTTGATGTTGAGTTACGATTTGGGAAGGACAACGTTTTTACTAACAATCACAAGAAGTCTGTCACCTTACCTACATGGAAAATGTTGTTGGCATGATGTAAGTATTAATAGTTTATTTATCCCTCTCCTTCAAATATCCTAACAAACATAACCCAGTAAGATAATAAACATACTACTAAATATATTGCTTTTAATAAAAGTTTTAAGTACTCATTTGCTTATTATGAGTAAAAAATGCTTTTAGTAGTAGCAAGATATTTTTTGCTGGAATAAAGGAATGGGGAATTATTTTTAATAATTTTTTTTCAAGTTGGAATTCCGTAAAAAGTATTCGATGGTCTTAAGCATCCCATGGTCTTAACAAAATACACTCTATTAACATGTATGTATCTAGGAAGTCAATATTTAAAGGCACATGGTTGTTTCTTCAAATGATATCAGTGTTATCAATAAAACCCATCAGCACCAAATGCTATTGTTGGTAATACTTAAGGGCTTGTCACAGAGTCAATTCCGTTCCGAAGTGGTTTGAAAGTTTTTCTCTAAAAACGTAAAACAAAATATTTTTTCGGAATAAATCCACTCCTATATAATTGAATCCCACTTTGATTTTTGAAAGTGATTTCATTCCGAAAAAAATAATCGTTTTGCGTATTACGAGTAAACCACTTATTAAAATTCCGAAAAAAAATATTCGTTTTGCGTTTTACGAGTAAACCACTTATTACAATTCCGAACGGAATTAAGCCTGTGACAAGCCCTTTAATACAATAAAATGTCTAGAAATACCTTATATATTAATATTTTATATCTTTTTTTTTATAGATTTTGACTTTAAATATGCTAAAATGAAGTTTATAGCATAACAAAACCGCCAAGTCTGAAGAAAATCTAATTTAACAATAAAACAAGAAAACAACAAGGAAATCGTCCTTCCTTTAATAAGCCCTTTGCTCGCTTCTTGATATTTTAAATCCTTTACTATTTTTTACTATCAAAATGTGTTCTAATATCTATAAGTTAAATTGTATATTTTTATATGATCACCAAATTTGCAAACGGAGTAAGTAAAAAATCAAAATCATCAAACTAAAGGTTTTTATTGAGATATATGAAAAACCCCATAATGAATAAAAAAAAATATTTTTCATTTTTAATTAAAAATGAAAAATATTTTTTTTAAAATTTTAATTATACTTATTTACACCGTTTGCAATTCTGGTGAATATATACATAAAAATCTATTACATATAGTTTAAGATGAAAAAAAAATTAAAAAATAAGAAAAAGAATGTAAAACAAATTGAAAACAAGATCATATATGATCCAATATATGATCCAATATATGACCCAATATATGATACAATATATGATCACATATATTGGATCATATATGATCGTGTCTTATATAAGCGCCAATTTTGGAATATGTTCATATATGAGACCATATTTGACACTATATATGATACTGTATATGGTCTCATATATGATATCATATATGATAATATACAACATTTTTAGCCGGGAAGTTTTTTTTTTAAAAAAAGTTGTTAAAAATAAAAATAACAAATTTTTTTTTTTTTTTTTGGAAAAAAAACTTTAAAACTTTTCAGAGATAAAATAAATAAAATAAACTACTTTAAATAACTGTTACTACATCACAGTACTTTTTTATTAGTTCAAAAAAACGATTTAAAATAACTAACAGAAATAGTTGTTTGATATTTTTCATACAAAAACAACTGACTTTGTAGTTGAAAACAACTAACTACTGTAAAATACACAAATAACTAACATGTAGTAACTTACATAATTTTCTGAGTGCGGGGTTGAGATTTAATCGGTTAATAATCGGATAAATTTGAATTATTCGGTTAACCGAATAATAAAAA
Source organism: Pegoplata infirma (assembly GCA_963921195.1). NCBI lineage: Eukaryota > Metazoa > Arthropoda > Insecta > Diptera > Anthomyiidae > Pegoplata > Pegoplata infirma. Next base: position 30,689 of record CAWUER010000608.1, read on the forward strand.
TTTTAATTGAATATAAAACTAAGAACTCTATGTACTTTTAAGAATTTTAATAATTTTATTTAAAATAAATCTTTATCCGATATGGCGAAGCTCTATAATGTTAGCCCAAATAAAGATTTTTTGTATGGCACCCTGAAAATTTACCCTAAAATTGATACCCAAATTGATGCCGGGCTTAGATGCACCTCTAATAGAGTTTCGAATTCGGTACTATTATATATCAACAAGACAAATTGGTTGGTTTTCAAATTTGTTTTCTTTTATTTTTTAGGGCCGAAATTGCAATAATTTTATCGGTCGATATCTCCGTAATGAAAAAAGATATCTTAAGGATTGCAAAAATAATTTGAAGAATAAGTGAAGTATTTTTAGATGTGCTGAACTAATTATACATCATAAAATAATTTTCGGTTTTATAAGGTCCCGAACATTGCGAATATCTGAGTTTATGCAGTACTGTCAATCGAAAATCTAAATATCTCACAATAAGATAAATCACTTCTAAGGCCAGATTCGGATTAAGCACATGAAAAACTATTAGAAAAATATATACATCCACATTTAATTAATAATTCCTATTAGCTAAACTAAATTATTAAAAACATCGATTTAATCTTAACAATTTCAAGTCTAAATATTACATAATAAATATTATACATTGTTAAACATATCGTTTTGGTTTTAATTATTATTTGTGTAAATACTAAAAAAAAACTCTTAAAATCAATCCCAAAAAGTCATGAAATATGCACTTATCAAGAAGTGATGAAAAAATCACTTCTAAATCACCATATAAAAATTACATAATCACATCCAAAATGCCAGGAAATATATACTTCTAAAGAAGTGATGAAAAAAGCACTTCCAAAAGGTCAAGTTATATTAACATCCCGATCACTACTTCAGAAGTTGTGATAAAGATGTTAATATATATGTACATACTAAACACTAGTGATATTGTGTGTCACGCCCATATAAAATTCATCAGTGTTTCAGCTGAAGAAGAAGTACATCTGGTTCATAAGTTGTGGTGAATTTTGTAGTGAATGGTAAGCTCTTTTTTTGCTGGGTATATAAGCATTTAAGCAGTTACTCAAAACATTTCATTAGTACATGACTTTCAATTAGTTTATTAATGTAAATAAGTCGAACTCTTTAAAAATGTAAATTATTAAAAAATTAATTTGTATGTAAATAGAAATTTGTTTGTGAAAATTCATATTAGGGTGTTTCCAAATGCAGAAGAGTAATTGTTTAATAAACGTCCAAATTCAATAGTTTAAAGTCTTATATTTTATTTAATAACAGGTTAGGTTAGGTTAGGTTAGAGGTGGCGAAGTCAAAGACTCCTCACATAGACCGGATGGTCCATAGCGAAACCACAATAATTCCTCAGCGACGCTGATACAACGCGTTTGTCCTCATCGCGAATTGTACTATTTGCCTTAGGTCGACATTCGAAACCGTTTCCAAGCTCTATTTTTATGTCATGTCTGCCTAAAATGTGCAGTCGGGTTCTGGCCAAAGCAGGACATTGGCAAAGAATATGTTCGACCGTTTCTTCAGTGTTAGGTTCATCGCACCTTCTACAGCTTGCATCAGAAATAAGTCCCATCTTCTTTCTATGATAACCTAATAGGCAGTACCCGGTGATCACTCCAGTAAGTACACGGTAGTTCCATCTGGTGAGTGAGAGTAAGTATTCAGTTTTTCTTAGATTGTAGCATGCCCACAATCTTCTATTGATCGCACTTGTTGTTAGCTCTCTCCACTTTCTATTAGCCATTGCAGTGTTTTGAATGTCGCGTAGCGATCTGAAGTGCTGGATTGGTGGATCAATATGCACAGAAATAACAGTACCATCAGCACCTGGTTTCGCGAGCTCGTCTGCTCTCTCGTTTCCTTGAATACCTATGTGACCTGGTACCCATATTAGTTTCACCTTGTTCATACTCCCTAAACTTTGTAAGTTCTCGAAGCATTCGAAAACTACTTTCGACTTGATGTAAAAGCTTTTATGAGCTTATTTAATAACACTGTGCTACAAAAAAAAATCGAATATACTTTTCAAATGAGCTAGTGTAGGTTGTAGGTCTTGCGAAAAAATCACAAAAATTCCCATCAAACTTTCCAGACAACCTCAAATTTTAAAGCTATTATCAAAAACATTATTTTGGGATTTTCCTTACTAAGCCACTTGTAACTCAGAAACTTTTCAACTGATTTTCAATGTTGAAACTGTTTAAGATAGACGACGGATAGGGCTTTCGCTGTGTGTGAATTGTTCTACACATATAAGATATATGTACTCAAAATAATCACTCTGTTAAATTACAGATATACTCTGCTGAGCCAGCAGAAAATACCATAGATTTCCAACCAGCAAGATTTTTTGTTATTTAACGAAGAAACCTCTGTAAAATGATTTCGATAAAAAAAACTGTAAATTTATTGAATTATCTGTAAAATATTGATAAAACCGAAAAGAATTTTACCAAAAAACTCTGTAAATTTACAAAGTTTTAGTTAAATGCATTTTATGAGTTCAAAATTTTACAAAAAAAAACTCTGTAAATTTACAAAGTTTTAGTTAATTCCATTTTTGGAGTTAAACTTCTCTGCATCAAAAACATTAATTAAAATTAAAAAATTAAAATTTTGTTAAATTTGCCCGCTTTAATGCTTCCAAATTGTAAATTTACTTTTTTATTTTTGTGAATATTACGAGTTTTTAACAAGTAACTCCAATTTTAAACGTCATCCTTGTAAAGTTTACCAGTTTTTATTTTAATTTAATACACTTTTTAACCCTTTCACTACCGACTTTTTTTGGCTAGTAATTTCTTGACCAAAATTTGTGAAAATGTATATCTATGCAAAGTAAAAACTTTTTGTTGATTTCGTTGGTTTACCGCGCCCTCTAGCGGAGATATATCCAACCAAACTTGAAGCTTTCACATGCAATATCTCCCGAACGAGTAAACATTTTTCCGAAATTCGAATTTTGTATTTTTCGTATCGAAAAGTTCTACAAAATCCGCTTTTAAGAATGCTTGTACGATTATTATTCGATTTTTGAGAACTTTTTAACGTTTATTTTGTTTTGCAATGTTTTTACGTTATTTGAAAAATTTCCAGTTTGCCACCAAATATTGCGTGTAGAGTCCACCTGAATGCAAATTTATTTTTCCGAGCACATCTATCGTAAAGATAACCCTTCAATGATCGATCTTGTCAAAACAAAACACAAAAATGTTGTACGGTTAATTTTTAATGAATTTTTAAAGATGTGTACACTGTAGTGTACAAGGGGAGTGAAAGGGTTAAAGAGGGGTTTATCGGTCATATTTGGAAGTTTTTTGAAGTGATTTTTATTTTTACAGAGCGATAAGTAAAATTACAAATGAAATTTAGTATTTTAGTACGAGAAAAAAACAAAGTATTTTTTTAAAATCCGTATTTTAACAAAAAAAAAAACTGTTTATTAGCTGTAAAATAGAGATTACAAAGTAAAAAGTAAAATTACAGATAAAATTTTGTTTTTCGGTCACAAGAAAATACAAAGTATTTTGTTTAAATCTGTATTTCGACAGATAACTTTGTCAAATATCTGTCGAATTGAGATTACAGTCATTTTACAGAGTATTTAACAGAGTAATTATTTTGAGTGTGTCTTATTGATTTTTTCAATTATACCTAATTTTTTGTTAGATTTTGAAACTTTTTCCAATTTATCTATTTTTTTCTGCTATAGTTCGTTCAACAACCTCATACTTATAAAATCTGTCTTAAAGAAAATTTAATTCTGAATATGATGAGCTTTATCCTAAAAAAATCGGATGAAAAATGAGAGATTTGTGATAATTTTTCTAAAAAAATCAGATTTTTTTAGGATAAAGCTCATCGTATTCAGAATTAAATTTTCTTTCAGAATAATTTTATAAATATGAAGGTTGTTGAACGAACTATAGTAGTAAAAAATCAATTAACTAGAAAAAGTAAAAAAAAAAAAATAAAAATAGATATTAGTGAAAAAAATCAATACATTTCTTACTTATTTGTATACACAAATTTGCACACGTGCAAATCCCTATCCTTCTTCTATCCAAGACAGTTCAAAAATTGAAAGTCGTTTCAAAAGTTTCTGAATAGCACGAGGCTTAGTGAGAAATGCCCCAAAAAGAGGTTTTTTTAACTCTAAAGTTTGAAGGTATATGGCAAGTTTAATTGGCAATTTTGTGATCTAATTGGCAATTTTGTGATCTACTTGAAAAAAAACATATCGAGGGCCTATATTCAAAACCTTCTATCTTCCATTTTCAGGAAAATGACTTTTTGATGGCAAAATATTCAGTAAAACTGCACTCATTTATGGTGTAAAATTCAGAACAAAAATATTTTTTTTTATACCCTCCACTCTAGTGACAGAGGGTATATATAAGTTTGTCATTCCGTTTGTAACACCTCGGAATATTGGTCTAAGACCCCATAAAGTATATATATTCATGATCCTTGATCGATTTTAAGATGATCTAGCGATGTCCGTCTGTCTGTTGAAAACACGCTAACTTTTGAAAGACTTTACGGAGGCTCCAGAAGTTTGGCATATATATTGGGCATTTACCTGGTCAGGACGGTATTGCAATCCAGCGCAATCGGTCCAGTGGTTCAAAAGTTATGAGCAAAAGACTGAATTTCGGCAAGGGTTTTTCGTGAATTTACGAGATATAACTAGAGTTTTTCACGGGAATTCCCGGGACGGGAATTCCCGGGAATTCCCGTAAATTTTCGATCCCGAAATCCCGGGAAATAGAGCGGGAATTCCCGGGAATTTTAGTTTCTTTGAAATTGTTGATTTTTCGACTTATATTGATTATTTTGCATGTGAGTTTTTTAGATTTTATTAAAATTTTTGATAATTGATGACAAAACGTAGGCAGGGACAAGAAGGACCCAAAATGTATTCCAAGAGAGACCATCTAACAAAAAAATTTCATAAAATCTGAGACTTACGAAATGAAAAAAGTCTCACAATATCTAAATCTTCGATAGGATACAATTACACAGTGATACAAAATCGAACTTTCCGAATCGGAATGGGATGAAACAAAAAGCAATTGAAAGTTTACATTTTACAAAACAAAACCCTCAAAACGTATTTTTAGTTCAGTGCTAGATTATATTTTACTCGTATTTTAAGTTGGTGATTTTAAAGCCTTTAAAGCTTTTGTGTACTAAACATGTCCTACATTAGGAGCCCCTGGTGGGGCACTTATTGGACGTGTGGGGTCCAGAATCTAAACTTAAGCTCGAAATTACGTTAGCTATAACCGGTAAGAATTTCGCTGCAATCGGTCTCGTACCTACTTAGCCAAATTATTAAAAATAATACACTGTTCACTGTTGCGTATGATTGTTATTTTAAGGCAATTACATAATTAATCATACGCCTAATACAATTTTCAAGCAATTATAATTATAATAAAAGTTCACCAACTTTAAATGCGTGTAAAAAAAATCTAGCACTGAACCAAAAAAAAGTGTCGAGGGTTTTGTTATGCTTTCGTTTTCTATTAGTTTCATTCCATTCCGATTTTGGTTGTTGCACTGTGTTATCAGAACCTTATACTTATTTTCAGAAGCTGAGAAATTTTCTTTCTGAGACCTGCATTATAAAAATTTTCAGTATGATTATATGTTCCTATAGAAAATAATTATGTCTCTGGACAGAATTCTTTTTTAATCGATAAATTGATATAAAATCTGTGTAAGGAATGACTCTGAAATTAACGGGTGTTTCTTTTAAAAACCAGAATTTTAATTTTTCATTTTTTAATAATTTTTTGGTGTAAATTTTCCTATAATTTCATTTCTCTGAAACAGTTACATTCAGTTTCAGAGACATAATTGTGATATTCCTCTGAATCAGTTTCATTGTGTTTTAGAGGCAAAGTGCTGAGAACCAATTGTAAAAATGAACTGATATGAATTAGAATAAATGATCAATTTTCATTATTACAACAGATAAAGCGATTTGAAATACCATATTCCCTTAAAAATACTTTTAAATGACTTCGACATATTTGGGCCGTTTTTTATAAAGACTGGGTAACAAAAATGGTTCTTTTTTTTTTCTCGAAACTTCTTTTATTTTTTGGTTTTAAGGGTACTAAATACGATTTTTATGGTGTTAATAAACATTACAAATAGTGTAATCGCATTCATGAGGTTTTTATATATTTTTTTGACAAAAAATTTGGGTTTTTAGTTTTTGCGGGAATTCCTGGGATCCCGGGAAATTTAAAAATGAATCCCGCTTTCCCGGGAAATGAAAAAGTCCGGGAAAAGAAAAACTCTAGATATAACACACGCTAACTTTCGAATGGCAATTCTGAGGATGGCATACATATTTATCGATCACCTGGCCTGGTTCGTATTGAATTTCAGCCGAAAGCAAAAATTGTCATTACTAGTAATGGGTTTTGTAATCCGAAACAGATGTTTATAAGTAGTTATTTATTGAATGAAACACTAATTATTTTAACAAGGGCGTAAGACAAAAATAACTAGTGAAGAGTATGGAGATAAATAAGTAGTTATTGACTCGGATTACTAATAAGGAGTAAAAACCCATTACCAACAAGAAAATTGCGTAATTTTTATTACGTTTTTAAGTACTTTTTAAGTTAATTGAATTGTAAAGGTTAAAAACTGCAAGTGCAAGGAGATATTATTACTTAGAGGTGCTTTTATAAAATATTACTGAGAGTAATATGTAGTAATTACTTTTGGGCTTAAAATAATGTTAATGGTAATGGGTACTCCTTATAAATAATGTACTTCGTAATGATTACTTTTCACAACTCATTACCATGTTTTTGCTGGGGAGTATCTAATTGCACATTTTTATATCGAATAGAAGATTATTTCGACAGTAGGTAGCATAGAAAAAATTGCCGCCTAGAAATTGAAGAAAAATAAGGCTTTCAACTTTTAATTACCCTAATTATTATGCTTTTTAACTAATACTTATTTACACAAATAATTCTAAGCAATTATGATTGTAAAAATATGTATTTACTTATGTCGTGAAGTTGTTGTAATTAATTAACTGTAAAAATTAATTCAAGCGTATACATTTAAACTTAAATAATAAAATTACAAAAAATTTACAATTAAATAAAAACTGTTGAAATAGAAAACAAGTAGAAAAGTTAAATTCGACTTTGCCGAATCTATGAATACCCTCCACAATGCATTTTTTTTAAAGGGTAGTACATTTTTTAACGTGGAAAAATTAACAATTTTGATTAGAAATATTTTGTTAATTTTTTTTAAAAAAAAAAAGAAAAATTACTAATTTTTTTTTTGAGTGTAAAATTTTTTTCGAGTGTAATGTTTTTTTTTTTATTGTAAAAATATTTCTGAGTGAATGCACGTACATATGTACACAAAAAAAAAAAAACTAAATTTTTTTTTGTGTAAATTTTTTTTTGAGTGTAAAATTTTTTTTGAGTGTAAAATTTTTTTCGAGTGTAATTTTTAAGTTACCAATGCTTTTAAAACAAAATAAGTTTAAAAAGCATTGCTTTAAAATTAACCAAGTTTGAGAAGCATTGTTTAGTTACCACCAATGCTTTTAAAACTTTTTAAAACACGTGGCATTTTAGATGAAACTAATCTGAAATTCGGAGTTTTGCTTATAACTTTTGAACCACTGGACCGATTGAGCTGAAATTTAATACCAAACAGACCCGTGAAACGGCAAAGATTTATGCCAAGCTTCAGTAGTCTCATTATTGTCTCTCGAAAGTTATCGTGTTTTTTATCTCGTAAATTCGAAAAACACCCTTGCCGAAATTTACTCTTTTGCTCATAACTTTTGAACCACTGGACCGATTTGGCTGGATTGCAATACCAACCTGACCAGGTAAATGACAAACATATATGCCAAACTTCAGTAGCCTCTGTAAAGTCTTTCAAAAGTTAGCGTGTTTTCTACGGACAGACAGACAGACGGACGGACGGACGGACATCGCTAGATCGACTTAAAATCGATCGAGGATCATAAATATATATACTTTATGGGGTCTGTTTGCCCGTGGAGCAGGTTCGGATTAATTATGAAATAAAAGAAAAAGATTTCAAATGGTTTCAGAGAAAAATCTCTATTTTTATTGGTATTAAATATTACCTTTTACAATACACAAGGGTGTAGATATTTGCACGAAGTGCTTGTTATGGCGATGATTGAACGAATAATACTTAAGAATAGAAAATATATAAAGTTGCGACAAACAATGCTTAAAGTCCCGTTAACGGTTTACTAGCTGAATTCTATGCTAAACTCTTTACAGAGTTGCACGGAAAGTGTAGCAAACTAGAATTCAACTAGTATTAACCCATTAAGAAGCAAGTGTCCCAAAAAGGGGACAGTTTAAATCAAATAAAAGTATTTGAGCTTAAACATTGCCGGCCGCCTTGCAACAATAAGGGGTTGCAACGGATTCTTAATGTTAAGTAATAAGAAATTAATTCAATTAAAGCTTTAAATTCATTTTTTTATATTTTTTCAAAAAACACTTAAAGCTAATGGTCAAGGGACCGGTATTTTAAGCTACACTACCCAAGAGGATAGTGTGATCTAAAGGAGACCAGAGCTTAAAATCAATATAAATAAATTAACGAAGAGACCCAAGGGGGTCGTTTGATCCAAGGGGATCGTATCCCTAAAGAGGGGATTGGCCAGATATGACCCAACCAAAACTGGTGTATTGAGCCAATGGAAGACCCGGGCTTGAGTATATTTTACCCTTTATAATTTGAGGGCTTACCTCAGGTCCTAAGACCAGAGCGACTCGAGACGAAACATTAAAATTAGGGTCAGCAAGCTGAAACCCAGCGAACCCATCCTTCACCGTGTCCGGTACCGACTCCGAAGGAGTGCGGACACCTTTCATCCGTGTGACCTTGGCCGTTACTGCAATGCTAAATGTGGAGTCATAGGCTGACCCCAGAGTCAGCCGACAAAATCCGACTGCATCTACCTTGGAAACAGGCAACCGAAGTTGCTGCACCAAGGTTTCGCAAACATAGCTAACATTACAGCAAAGGTCCAAGGCCGCACGTACCGGAATAGTTTTTCCCGGTAATATAGCGGAAACTATTAAAGTTGGTGAAAAAGTGATAATGTGCCGGATAGGCAACAAGCACACTCTGGACACGGACGGAAGCGAAATTTTCGTCGAAGTTTTTTGCAGTGTAGAGGAGCGCGAGGGACGAGACTTTTTTCCTGAACCGGAATCGCGAAAAGCGTGAAGGAGGTTGTGATGATCCCCCTTGCACTCGCGGCACCTAAAGGTGCTATTGCAATTTTTAGCAATATGCGAGTGCGCCAAACAACGCGAGCAATAGTGGTGCATGACCACCATACGAAGTTTCCTCTCATAGGCCATTTTACGGAACTTTACGCAGGACCTGAGAGGATGTCTGCCTTTGCACACTCTACACTTAAAATCGCGTTCGTCTTTTGAAGTGGCGGTCGCGATAATACTCGAACCAGAGGTTCCGATGGCACCCGATAAAGGTTCGGGTATTGTTGTCGTTGTTGGTGCTACGTTAGAGGTCGTAGCTTGCGGAGGCACATCAACAGGAGCAGATGCGGCCACCGTATTAGGTGAAAATTCAGGTGCAGGTGTTGACACAGGAGCAACCAAGGGGGCTACTGCAACAACTGGATCTGCTACCTCCATCGCTTCATCATAATCCTCCAAAAGAGCATCTTCAAATAGGGTTTTTAATGCGTCCATTATGCTGTGAAACAATAAAGATTAACAGAAAGTAAAAATTATGGTTTTAATTCAAATTGGTCAGGATGACCAGCTTCGCGATGTGTCGTCTTACAACCCCATTCGCAGTGCGCACGTCTACTACACGAATATGACCGTCACTACCCGGGTAGAGTTTAACGACACGACCTAATCTCCACGAAGTTGGAGGCAATTGTTCGTGCCTTATGACGACTAAATCGTTTTCCTCAATTTCGCGTTCCGGATTTTGCCATTTATAACGCTTGTGTAAGCCCATTAAATACTCTTCTTTCCACCGTTGGCAGAAAAGTTGAGTAATAGCCTGCATTTTCCGAAACCGATTTACTATACTTATCGGAGGGTCAGTTATTGTAGGCTCCGCAGGAGCTAGAATTGGAGAACCAATTAAAAAATGTCCAGGTGTCAGCGCTACCGGTTCTTTCGGATTGTCCGTCATAGGACCAAGAGGACGCGAATTAAGGCAAGCTTCGATTCTCGCTAGAATGGTCGAGAATTCTTCAAAAGTGTATTTGAATGCTTGCGCCTCCTTCCGAAAGTGAAGTTTAAAGCTCTTCACACCGGCTTCCCACAGACCACCCATATGAGGGGCACCAGCTGGGATAAAACGCCACGAAAGATTTTGAAAACTGTATTTAGAACACACCGTGGACTGACTTTCTTTAAGGAAAGTCTTGAAATCTCTCTCTAATTCACGCGACGCGCCTACAAAATTAGTACCGTTATCCGAAAAGATAGCGTGAGGACAACCTCGCCGAGAAGTAAATCTTTGAAAAGCGGCTAGGAAAGTAGCCGTAGACAAATCCGATGTTGCTTCTAGATGTATGGCCTTTGTCGAAAAGCACACAAAAATACATACGTACCCTTTTGTTATTTTACAAGCCCTACCAGTGAAACTCTTTATGTCAAAAGGACCCGCAAAGTCCACCCCTGTAGTAGAAAAAGGCCTATCAAGAACAGTCCTTTCAGGTGGTAGCGCGGCCATAATTTGACTGCAAGAACGTTTTCTGTCCAGAACGCAACGTTGGCACCGACCGATAACTCCACGTATTTTAGATTTCATCCGTGGAATCCAATATTCGATGCGAAGTATACGTAACATTAACTGATTTCCACCATGAATGGAAATTAAATGTACGAATTCGGTCAAAAGTTGTGTAAACCGATGGGCATATGGTAAAATGATTGGATGTTGTTCAGTATACGATAAAGATGGACATTTAGCCAAACGACCATTTAATCTCATAACACCGTCTTTGTCGAGGAAAGGATTTAAGGGAACCAAAAAACTCTGTGAAGAAATTGGTTTCTTCTCCAAAAGACATTTATATTCTTCGCCAAAATGACATTTCTGAGCAATAATGGCCAAATGCGTTTTAGCTCTCTTTATCTCCCAATTATAAAGAGTTTTACTCTGATATAAATGACGAGCCGATTTGCGCGATTTGAGGCTATTTTCGAGAAATCTCAAGATATATGAGGTTACCCGAAGCGCTTTATCAAGGCGAGAGTATCTCGCTAGAATATCGAAATACACATCTTTCCCTCCGGCGTCCTTAAAGAAGGACACATGAGTCTTAATTTTCTGCATTTCATTGTCAGTATTAAGACCCGAAAGATCTGTGATATTCCAGTCAACCTTATTTTGACGAAGCCAATGTGGACCATACCACCAAAGATTATTGTCAGCCAACTCAGAAGGAGAAATGCCTCGACTGCCCAAATCGGCAGGATTCTCCTCGGACCGAACATGATACCAATTGTGGTTTCCAACGTTTTGTTGGATTTGGCATACTCTGTTTCGAACAAAAGTGGTCCAAGAACAAGGGTCCTTTTTCAACCAGGCAAGGACGATTGTTGAATCAGTCCAACAATAAACCTGGCGAATTTTTATATCTATTTCGCTAAGTACCGTTTGTAAAAGCTCTGAGGCCAAAACTGCCCCACAAAGCTCAAGACGTGGTATGGAAATAGATTTAATAGGAGCCACTTTTGTTTTCCCCGTTAACAAATGGGTATAAATTTGTCCATCGAAGGTTTCAATACGAATGTAAATCACCCCCGCGTATGCCTTTTCCGAGGCATCAGAAAACGCATGAAGTTCAACAGAACAACTTGGCGTATAATGAACCCATCTTGGAATCTGTATATTGTTAACTTCATGATAAGAAGTAACAAACTTTTTCCATTCATTCTCCGTTGAAAGAGGAAGCGAATCGTCCCAATCGATATTATCGAGCCAAATTCTCTGCATGATAATTTTTGCAACTATTATCACTGGGCCCAGCCAACCTACAGGATCAAACAATTTCGCTATCGTGGATAGAACTTCCCTCTTAGTGTGACTCGATTTATGTGCAATAGGAATTACACTAAAATAAAATGAGTCCAATTGAGCATTCCATTGAATGCCCAACGTCTTCGAACTACTCGACTCTACAAAAGTTAAAAGTTTAGCGTCCACCAAATACTCAGGGGGAAATCTGTCTAAAATTGTCCGTTCGTTGGAAGTCCATTTTCTCAAGTCAAATTTAGCATTAGACAATGCTGCTATGAGTTGATCACGAGCGATCAACGCAGACGAAACGTCGTGAGTCCCTGTTAACACATCGTCAACGTACATGCATTTCCGTAGAATATGCGATGCCAGCGGATACTCAGCCTCAGAATCATCTGCCAGTTGCAACAAAGTTCGTATGGCAAGATAAGGGGCGCAATTGACGCCAAAAGTCACAGTTTGTAACTCATACTCCTTAACGTCCTCCGTCGGAGAATCCCTAAACAAGATACGTTGAAATGGAGTATGAGCCGAATCAACTCTAATTTGCCTATACATTTGCGTAATATCGCAATTAAAAACAAACTTGAAAAGTCGCCAACGAAGAATTAACAGAACTAAATCTGCCTGTAATGTGGGCCCAACATAAAGACAGTCGTTAAGACTGGTACCGTTAGATGTTTTATTTGAAGCGTTAAAAACTACTCTCAATTTCGTAGTCTTTCGCTCCGGTTTCACGACTGGGTGATGGGGTAAATAGCAAGAATAGGTTGTAGCCGGAGAATTTGACACACGTTTCATATGACCCAGATCCAAATATTCCCTGACGACGTTGTCGTACATTTCCTTTATCTCAGGCCTTCGTAGAAGAGAGGATTCCGTCCTTACAAACTGTTTAAGAACGTTTGACCTCGAGTTACCCAAGTTTAAAGTATTCGGAAATTCAGGTTTAAATGGAAGAGTCACGATATATCTACCATCAGAATCCCGACGTGTAGTCGCTTTATAATTCTCCTCACAGATTTTATCAAAAGTAGATAAAATCTTCTTCTTAGGGGTTTCCTCAAGTTCCCAAAATCTAAGAAGAGTTCTATTGAGAGAATCTTCCTCCGAAAATTCTACCTTAGTAGAATAGACTTGAACTTGAGGTTGCGATACCGGACCGGTAATAATCCAGCCAAAAACTGTATTCTGAGCCAATAATGAGCCCAAAATGTCCTGGCGAATTTCACCCGAAAGAATTCGAGGATATAAATCCGCGCCTAACAAAATATCGACCGGCCTACTATCGTAGAAATTGGGATCCGCAAAACGGAGGTTCGGCAAGTTATGCCTAATATAAGATGGAATATTAAACGATGGTAGATTACCCGATATTTTCGGTAAAACAAGGGCCATCGTCTCCAAAACGAGTGAGGTATCCAACCGAGAGCCGATCTTCAGAGAACAAATTTTTCTTGAAGTGGCAGATACAGCTTGATTCACGCCTGAAATCTGAGCATTCGTAGAATATGTCAAAAGTTTCAAACGATTCTGCAAGCTTTCGGAAATAAACGAAGCCTCAGAAGCCGGATCTATAAGAGCCCGGGCTTGGTACGTCGTACCCTGGTGAATAATATTCACCACAGCTGTCCCTAAAAGCACATATCGATTCTGCGAAGCATGAAAGACCTGCCTATTTGAAGGATGCGTTGGATTTCCACCGCTAGAGGTGGATTGCACATTCGGATCGGGAGTAAATTCTGTAGTACGGGGATTCAAAGTTGAATTCGCTACCGCATTAGCACGAACATTTCCAACTGAATGTGCAGAAGGCTGCGTAGTTGAATTCGCCGCTGCATTAGCGCGAATATTTCCAGAAAAGTTTGCAGAAGGCTGCGTATCACGATGAAGTAGTGTGTGATGGCGTTTATTACACTTGGAACAAGTGTATGAACTTCCACAATTTCTAGCCTCATGTGTCTGTGAAAGACAATTTATACAAAAATTATGCTTTTTCACAGTTGAAAATCGTTCAGCCACAGATAATTTTTTAAAGCGAAGGCATGAGCGTAATAAATGTACTTGATTTTTACATAAAACGCACTTTGACGACGATGATGATGTATTCGAAACATGCGCTTTCACTTTCACTTCAGGAGCTTTTTTCGAAACATGAGAACCCTTAAGATCACGAGAGCATTCTAAAGTATCGATCCTATTCGTCAAAAATTTATCAAAATCGCTCCAAATGGACAAGATTTTCTTATTTTCAACGGTATGTTCCCACAGATCCAACGTATTTGAAGGCAATCGTTGAATGCAAATGAAAACGATCATGTGAGAAAAAAGAGGATCCGTCGTGGCAATATCTAAAACTGACATGCCTGAAAAGAACCCGTCGATACCACGCTGCAATGATTTCAAGCCTTCAATAGTCTCTTTATCGAGGACCGGAAGGTTGAAAAGTGCCATTAGATGATGATTCACCATTAAACGCAGGTTCTCGTATTTATCCTCTAAGCTTTTCCACGCTATGTCGAATCCGCTATTGGTAAGCGGGGCTTTCGAAACTATTTCCCTAGCCTCGCCACTAGTTTTCTCAACTAAATGACATAGTTTCTCTACGGAACCTATACGCGAATTATTTATAAAAACCGCTTTAAAAAGATCCCTAAACGAAGGCCAAGAAAGAACATTGCCATCGAAGACGGGTATATTGCAAGGAGGAAGACGCATACTGTGGTTCTCCTCATCGGCCTTAACCGATACCGAAGGAGTTTGAGCGCTACTAGTCGCGTTAGCCCTCGCGAACTCATCCAACTTCTCATTAATTGTTGACAAACAATCAATGTATACGTTGAAAGTGGATGAGTATTTCGACTCGGCTGCTACAACATCAGCTGGTTTAGGCACCTTTAATGTTGTCAAATAAACAATACACGATTTGTAGGAACTTTTCACTTGATCCCACATTGAACTCAACTCCTTTCCGCGTAACTCGAGACTAAATTTAGAATGAGCGTCATCGGCGATCTTCCTAAACCCTTCTTCGAACCTGACAACTTCATCAGTTTCTCTCATGAAAAGTTCAAAAGCTGACATTTTCTTATCCATTTATGAAAAAGAAACAGAAAATTCTACAAAATGTTTCCAAAAGCGCGAAAATATAAGAAAAAACCCAATAAAAAAATTCAGAAAACGTACAACTTTGCTGTGAAATATCAAAACTTTTTCAAAAAATTAGAGAAATCCCGAAAAAAATTGAAAAATACGAAGATTTTTCGAGTTCGTAAATTTTTACTCACAAAACAATCGAAAAATATCGATTTCGGAAGAAAAATAAACAAAATTCACTAATTTCCGAAGAAAAAGAACGAAGTTTCACGAAAAAACACGAAGATGCACGAAGATCTTCCGAAAATGTAAAAAGATTTTCACAAAAAATTAATTCGCAAAAGGAAACAAAAAAAATTTTAAAATTTTATTAAAATTCCAAAATTTTACGAAAAAGCACGAAAAAATACGAAGGCAATTACGAATTTTCCAAAAATGTCACTAAATTTCACTAAAATGCCCAAAAAATTTATAAAAATAAATTTTTAATTTTAATGTTACACAAAGACTATGTCGCGACTATACCGGACAGTAGGGTACTTGTTTTGTAACAAAAAAAATCACTGTTAAAAAAAAAACAACAACAACACGGTACGTATGTAATTGGTATGGTAAAAGAATTTTGTGTGGTACTCTGATCGAGTAGGATATAGCACAAAAGGGAATGAAAAAATAAAAACACTGCAATAGTTATATTAAAGAATTTATATTTATAAATGTACGTATGTATGTACTAATGTAAAAAAAAATCACAAATTTAAAACTTTAATTTTATAACAAACCCGACGACTTTTTTTCAACGAAATAAAAAGGAAAAAATAGGGTTATTTATTTTATAACTTTTTTATTAAAAATTTAAATAAAAATAAATTAATTTAAATGAAATAATAACACTCTTATCAAAAATATTTTATTAAAAAAATTATTTATGTCCGTCCTGTAAACAAACGGAATGGTTGCGAAAAAAAAGTATGTAAATATGGTATGTAAGACAAAATGTCAAACAAGTGGACTGTATAAACTAAAAACGCGATCAGGGTTGTAACACGATCATTCACAATAGTTTAAAAAATAGTATGTATTTAATAAATAAATACTACTATATCAACACACAATTTTAATGTAAATGAAAAAATTTTTTGCAATTAATTTTTATTTAATTTTTCACTTCACTTTCCGTATCACTTTATGTTATTTATCACAACAATAATAAAATGAACGCACGTACCTTTTATTTGATGAAATAAAATAAACTTTTAAAGAAAAGATTAAATGTTGTTGTTGGGGGTGGATGATGCCGCAAAAAATGGTTGCTGCGATGGGAAAAAATAATTAATTAATTCCTTGTTGAAATCTTTCAATAAATCCGGGGTGAAGGACCAAATGTTTGCCCGTGGAGCAGGTTCGGATTAATTATGAAATAAAAGAAAAAGATTTCAAATGGTTTCAGAGAAAAATCTCTATTTTTATTGGTATTAAATATTACCTTTTACAATACACAAGGGTGTAGATATTTGCACGAAGTGCTTGTTATGGCGATGATTGAACGAATAATACTTAACGAATAGAAAATATATAAAGTTGCGACAAACAATGCTTAAAGTCCCGTTAACGGTTTACTAGCTGAATTCTATGCTAAACTCTTTACAGAGTTGCACGGAAAGTGTAGCAAACTAGAATTCAACTAGTATTAACCCATTAAGAAGCAAGTGTCCCAAAAAGGGGACAGTTTAAATCAAATAAAAGTATTTGAGCTTAAACAGGGTCCTAGACCAATATTTCGAGGTTTTACAAACGGAATGACAAACTTATATATACCCTCTATCACTAGAGTGGAGGGTATAAAAATATGCAAAAAAGTCCACAAGAAAATCCCCTTATTTCGAACCCACAATTACCTATTATACATAAAAAATATCCATTACTCAAAAAATTTCTTTCGGACTTAACATCTTTTTTTATTCAGCGTGTTTTCAGCATTCCAAATTTGGTTTAAAGCTTGTTTTTAATTAGTTTTTGGTAAAACAATCAAAATATAAACAAGTAGAAAAGTTAAATTCGACTTGGCCGAATCTATGAATACCCTCCACAATGCCCATTTTAAGTGATAGTAAATTTTCTAACGTGAAAAATAACAGTTATGATTAGAAATATTTTATTTTGTGTAAAAAATTTTTTTTTAGTAATTAAAAAAAAAAAAAACTATTTTTTTTTGAGTGTAAAATTTTTTTCGAATTTTACATTCAAAAAAAATTTACTAATTTTTTTGAGTGTAAAATTTTTTTTAGTAATTTTTGAAAAAAAAAAAAAAAATTTTTTTTTGAGTGTAAATTTTTTTTTGAGTGTAAATTTTTTTTTGAATTTTACATTAAAAAAAAAATTTACTAAATTTTTTTTTTAGTGTAAAATTTTTTTTGAGTGTAACATTTTTTTCGAGTGTATTTTTTTTTAGTTTTGGTATAAAAATATTTTTGTGTGACAAAAATACGTTTTAAAATATTTTTGTGACTTACCAATGGTTGTAAAACAGGTTTAACGGGTTTTCACCAAGTGAATTTAAGGTGAAGCTAATCTGATATTCACGGTTTTGCTAATAACTTTTGAACCACTGGACCGATTTGGGTGAAATTCAATACGAACTAGGCTGGAGGAACGAAAAATATATATGCCAAGCTTTAGCATCCTCAGAATTGATTTTCGAAAGTTCTAGTGCTTTTTATCTCATAAATTCACGAAAAACCCTTGCCGAAATTCAGTCTTTTCGATTTCGCTGGATTGCAATACCAACCTGACCAGGTAAATGCCAAACATATATGCCAAACTTTAGGAGCCTCCGTAAAGTCTTTCAAAAGTTAGCGTGTTTTTAACAGACAGACAGACAGACAGACAGACAGACGGACGGACGGACGGACGGACGGACATCGCTAGATCGTCTTAAAATCGATCGAGGATCATGAATATATATACTTTATGGGGTCCTAGACCAATATTTCGAGGTGTTACAAACGGAATGACAAACTTATATATACCCTCTATCACTAGAGTGGAGGGTATAAAAACAAGTAGAAAAGTTAAATTCGACTAGGCCGAATCTATGAATAGTATTCATTGAATACCCTCCACAATGCCCTTTTTAAGTGATAGTAAATTTTCTAACGTGAAAAAAATAACATTTTTGATTAGAAATATTTTATTTTGTGTAAAAAAAACTTTTTTTTTAAGTAATGTTTGAAAAAAAAAAATAATTTAATAAATTTTTTTTTGAGTGTAAAAATTTTTTTTTCAGTGTACAATTTTTTTTGAGTGTAATTTTTTTGTTAGTGTACAAATATGTTTGAGTGACAAAAATACGTTGTAAAATATTTTTGTGACTTACCAATGTTTTTAAAACAGGTTAAACGGGGTTTCAACACGTAAATTTAAGGTGAAACTAATCTGAAATTCACGGTTTTATTAATAACTTTTGAACCACTGAACCGATTTGGCTGAAATTCAATACGTACTAGGCCAGGGAACGAAAAATATATATGCCAAGCTTCAGCATCCTCAGAATTGCCTTTCGAAAGTAATCGTGTTTTTTATCTCGTAAATTCACGAAAAACCCTTGCCGAAATTCAGTCTTTTGCTCATTACTTTTGAACCGCTGGACTGATTTGGCTGGATTGCAATACCAGCCAGACCAGATAAATGCCCAACATATATGCCAAACTTCAGGAGCCTCCGTAAAGTCTTTCAAAAGTTAGCGTGTTTTCAACACACAGACTGACGGACGGACGGACATCGCTAGATGGTCTTAAAATCGATCGAGAATCATGAATATATATATTTAATGGGGTCCTAGACCAATATTTCGAGGTGTTACAAACGGAATAACAAACTTATATATACCCTCTATCACTACACTGAAAAAAAAGACATAACTAAAATTAAGGAAAAAATGTCTTTGAAAATTTATCATGAATTTTCCTTAAATTTAGTAAAATTTAACTAAAAAATGAGAAATTTTCCTAACTATGAGGAAAAAAATTTAGTTCATTTACTTATAAGTAGTTCAAACTTTTCTTTAAATGGAATTTTTAAATATTAGAAAAAAATTCTTACTGCCAAAGAAATTTTTCACAAATCTAAGAAACGTATCTTTATTTTTAAGACATATTTCTTAAAAAACAATTTAGTTCAAGTTTAGTTAAAATTTACTAAAAAAAACATCATCGTATTTCTCTTCTTTGAATTGAGGAAGTGTATTTCTTAGAATTTAGTTAATAACTTCTGAAAATTTAGTAAATAACTTCTTAAAATTTAGTTAAAAATTCAAAATGGCGATATCTTGAAAACTAAGCGAGATAGAGCGAAACGGACGAAATTTTCAAAAGAAAGACAACAAAGAAAAATATGGAATAGCCTAGCTCTGCATATCTGTCGGGGTCTCAAGACCCTAAATTTAGATCTAAAATTTGAAATTCCCGAGATTTTATATATGCACATATCTCGGTAAATACTGCCAACACGAGAAAAGGTCCAACGGCGTTTTTGTAGCTCTTGACTCGTAGAACACTTCCGCAAAATACCCGAAAGCCCTCCGATTAATAGTTTTTGAGATATCCAGTTTTTAAGATTCTCAAGACCCTTTCAGACCCCCTATTACCGTATCTCAAAAACTAAGCAAGTTAGAGCGAAACGGACACAAGTTTTGGTTCAAAATCTATAGGGACCCTTAAAGGACCCAACGGGGTCTC
This sequence comes from Pegoplata infirma, assembly GCA_963921195.1. Classification (NCBI taxonomy): domain Eukaryota; kingdom Metazoa; phylum Arthropoda; class Insecta; order Diptera; family Anthomyiidae; genus Pegoplata; species Pegoplata infirma. The sequence continues at coordinate 50,626 of CAWUER010000608.1, forward strand.
GAGGTAAATGGGGTCCGAACCCATGGGTCCAGGGTCTAGATCCAATCTATTTCTAAAATGTGAAGTATAATTTTTCTCATTTTCTAGTTAAAATTGGCTTAAAATTAAGTAACTTTGTTTTCCTTATTTTTGGGAAAATTATGAACTTAAATCAAGAAAAAAAATCTTTGGAGCCAAATCATTCCCTCTTTTTCTCAAAATTTAGTTAATTTTCCCAGATTTTAGTTCACTTTTTTTTTGAGTGTAGAGTGGAGGTTATAAAAAGAAATTTCTGAGTGTAAGATGTATATTTATGTACACTAAAACAAAAAAAACTTGTCAAATTACAAGAAAAAGTTTCGTCATCCCATTTTATCAATATTCCTTGTTTATGCGTATTACAGAACTTATAATGGGAGAAATATTAAAAGAAAAAAATTGGAGTCTGTCTTTGCCTCCTTACAATTGGTTTAAGTTCAAAATCGTAGTGTATTTTGTATACATTTTTTTTTTGTTTTGACCGCAATTGGCGTCAAAATACGCGGAATGTTGAGTACATTAAGGGAATAATATTAAAAAAGTTTTCATAAAAAATTTTGGTCAACATGTGATATTGAATTTTAAATTTTAATACTGATGCGGATGTTACTCCAGCAAGTTCAAAACAATACTTTAAATTGTCCATATTTTTTTTTTGTACGATTTTAAGCCACTTTAAAATAAAAAGTCAAAAAAAAATATTTTTTTTCGCATGGTTTTACAACAAATATTTTTCTCAATTGTAATTCGAAAAAGATCATTTGTAATTTAAAAATGATAAATTTTAGTTCGAAAAAGATCAATTGTTATTCGAAAAAGATCAATTGTAGTTCGAAAAAGGTCATTTGTATGTAATTTGGAAAAAAATCAATTGTAGTTCAAAAAAGATCAATTTTAATTCAAATATTTCGATTTAAATTCAAACAAGTAGAAAAGTTAAATTCGACTTGGCCGAATCTATGAATACCCTTCACAATGCCCTTTTTAAGTGATAGTAAGTTTTCTTACGTGAAAAAAATAAAATTTTTGATTAGAAATATTTTATTTTGTGTAAAAAAACTCTTTTTTGAAGTAATTTTTGAAAAAAAAAAAATAATTTACAAAATTTTTTTTTTGAGTGTAAAATTTTTTTTGAGTGTAGAATTTTTTTCGAGTGTATTTTTTTTTGTGTAAAAATATTTTAGAGTGACAAAAATACGCTGTAAAATATTTTTGTAAGTGACCAATGTTTTTAAAACATGTTTAACGGGTTTTCAACACGTGAATTTAAGGTGGAGGGTATAAAAATATTAATTGTAATTTAAAAAATTCCAATAGTAATTCGAAAAAGAATTATACTTCGCAAAAGATCAATTGTCATTCGAAAAAGATCAATTATGCTTCGCAAAAGATCAATTGTAGTTCGAAAGATTAATTATAATTCGAAAAAGATCATTTAAAATTTCAAAAAGATCAATTGTAGTCCGAAAAAGATCAATTGTTACACCGCTCAACAGTCATTTTCCGGTTTGAATTCTGGTGATCAATTTTAGTAGACTTTGATCTCCTGATTCCAAATCTGTACTCCAAATTTTTTCATCACGTCTAGATTTTTAGTTATTCACGGTTAAAAATGCGAAAAATGACGATTTTTGCATTATTTGAAAGCCTGCACAGCAGCAATTGAGTGGAATACAAATCTGGTATAAAGCGCAAAAGTAAAATTTGTCTTTGGTCTCCAACATAGAAAACATTTTTTTTCTAATTATTGCGTTTGGTTGGGTTAGAATTGCGTTTTAAATTGACTCTGTTATAATTATCATTTTTGTAAAAAAGATAAGGTAGGTACCTTAGTTTTTTTTGATATTTTTCAAAAAAAAACTAAAAAAAATAAATATTTTACAAATTTAAGTTTTCTGTGTTATTTTTCGTATAAACCCGAATATATATTTAATGGGTTTAAAAGTCTATAAGAAAGAATGAGATTTTGTCTAAATTTTGAGCTAATCACACTAAAGATTGATCATCTGGTTTTTGTTTTAGAGCCTTTTAAAAATGGTGCTTTTTTTAATTTTTTTCACAGTGTTTTTTTAAAATACGTGTTTGGCCAATAATAGTGCAACAACTTGAAATTTTTTTGATCATATATTTGAGATCATAGTTCAATTCTACTCTAACGCTTGATACCAGATTTTTATTCCACCCAGTGGCTGCTGTGCAGGCTTTCAAAAAAGGCAAAAATCGCGTTTATTCGCATTTTCAACCGCGAATAATTAAAATTCTAGACGTGATGGAAAAATTTGGAGCACAGATTTGGAATCAGCGAGTCAAAATCTTTAAAAATTTTGTATCAAACTTCAAACCGGAGTCAAAAACCTTCGATTTGTTGAGCGGTGTTATCGAAGATTCCAATTTAAATTTGAAGAAGAGTAATTGTAATTTTAAAAATATCAATTGTAATTCGAAAAAGATCAATTGTAATTCGAAACAATTCAATTGTAATTCGACAATATAAATTGTAATTTTAAAATCATAAATTTTAATTTGAAAAAAAAAAATGTTTTTCAAAAAATATAAATCGTTATTCGAAAAAGATCAATTGTAATTCTAAGATTCCAATTTAAATTCAAATAACATTAATTGTAATTTGAAAAATTCCAATTGTAATTCGAAAAAGAGCAACTGTACTTCGCAAAAGGTCAATTGTAATTCGATAAACATAAATTGTAATTCGAAAAAAATCAAATGTAATTCGAAAAAGATCAATTGTAATTTAAAATGATTAATTGTTATTCGAAAACGATCATTTGTAATTTAAAAAAGATTAATTGCAGTTCGAAAAAGATTAATTGTAATTTAAAGATTCCAATTTGAATTCGAAAAAGATTAATTGTAATTCGAAAAAGATCAATAGTAATTCGAAACAGATCACTTATAATTCAAAAAGATCAATTATAATTCGAAAAGTTCAATTGCAATTCGAAAATCATAAATTTTCATTTGAAAAATTCAATTGTAATTCGATAAACATTAATTGTAATTCGAAAAAGATCAATTGTAATTCGTAAAAAATAAATTGTAAATCAGAAAAGCTCAATTGTAATTTGAAAAATATCAATTGTAGTTCGAAAAAGATCAATTGTAATTCGAAGATTCCAATTTAAATTTGAAAAAGATTGATTGTAATTTGAAAACTATCAATTATAATTCGAAAAAGATCAATTATAATTCAAAACAGAGCAGCTATAATTCGAATAGACCAATTGCAAATCAAAAAAGATCAATTGGAATTTGAAAAAGATCAATTGTAATTCGAAAAATATCAACTGAATTTCCATTGATATATTTTGAATTACAATTGAAATTTTCGAATTTCAATTGATCATTTTAGAACTAAAACTGATTTTTTCAATTGACACAATTGACTTTATTAAAATTACATCGCAACTAATCTTTGTCAGATTACAATTGGTATTTTTTTAATTAAAATTGATATATTTCGAATTATAATTTATCTGCTTCCAAATAAAATTAAAGTTTTTTGATTTACAATTAAAATCTTTAAACTAGAATTATCTTTTTCGAATTATAATGGATCTTTTTCTAAACGCAATTGACTTTTTTCGAATTACAATTTATTCTTTTCGAATTAAACTTAATCTTCTACGAATTACAATTTTTGAAATAATTATAAAGTTTTTGAATTACAAATGTAATATTCGAATTAAAAATATAATTTTCGAATTATAAATATAATCTTGGAATTACAAATGGAATCTTCGAATTATAAGTAGAATCTTTGAATTATAATTGTTCTGTTTGGAATTACATCTGTTAATAGAGTAGCGATGTCCGCTCGTCAGTCCGACTGTCCGTCTATTTGTGCTAGGGAGACTTGGCATATATATTTGTAATTTCGCTGGTCAGATTAATCAGAATTTTGAGCATTACCTTAAAATTTAGTTACACTCAAAAAAAAAAACTTGTCAAATTACTAGAAAAAGTCTCGTAATCCCATTTTACCTATTTTTTAACAAATAATTTTCGATCGAAATTTACATTTTTTTTTTGTAATTTTACAGTTTTTTTTGTACTTTTACAAATTTCCAAGATTTTTTACGAAAAAAATCTAGTAAATTTACGAGAAATTCTTGTAAGTTTTATATCGCCAAAAAAAGTTGTAAATTTACAATTTTATTGGTAAAAATCTTGTTAAATTACAAAAAATTTCGTAATTTTTACTAGGAATTCTCGAAAAATAGGAGGTAGCAAAAAATCTCATAAAATCACGAAACCTACTTGTAAGTTTTATCGCGTCAAAAAAAATTGTAAATTTACAATTGTTTTGGTAAAAATCTTGTAAAACTACAAAAAAAAAATAGCAACAAAACTATTTTACAAAGTTAAAATGGTAAATCTTAAAGATTCGAAAACGAATCTGGCCACAAAAATGTCTTTGCAAATCAGATTTTGGAGAAAATTTATCCATTTATTAGCGTCCAAAAATCTTTAACCAGATTTGTTTTATACATTACTAGCTATACCCGGTCCGCGTTGCTGGCCCTAAGAAAAAAACTGTTTTATATTGCATCTTAATTTAAATATAGCGTCGGACAAAATTAAAGCACAGGTCCGGGTCCAGCTAGTAGCCTTTGGTTCCACCCTCGGTTAGCACTATCTATAGAGAAATCTCAACAAAATCGGTTCAGCCGTTTTTGCGTGATTTCGAAACAGACAGACATATTGTTAAGTATATAACAAAGGGGTGTGTAATTTAACGCATTTTTATCGAATCGTGATAGTCTAAAGTTCCATGCTACATCCTCGATTAGTACTATCTGTGCTGCAAATTTCATTGACATCAGATTTGCCGTTTTTGTGTGATTGCGAAAGAGGACGAAATTACTTTTTATTTATGAAAAACGGGAGTGACATGTTATACCCTTTTGCCGAATCGCGCTCTACATATGACCAACAGTTCTCGATCAGTAAGTTCTATCAGCAGTGACAGATTCGGCTTATCCGTGTTTGCGTGATTTCAAAACAGGCAGATATAACGTTCAGTATAAAACAAAGGGGCGTGGCAATTTACGCCTCTCTGTTTAATCGTGGTCATTATAGTACAAAGGGCGTGGCAATTTTGATCCCTTTTTCCAATAACGATCTTATATGGCCTACATATGCACTTGGTTAGCACTGTATGTAGCAGATATAACGTTCAGTATACAACAAAGGGTCGTGGCAATTTACGCCTCTTTTTTCAATCGTGGTCAGTACAGTACAAAGGGCGTTGCAATTTTGATCCCTTTTTCCAATAACGATCGTATGTGGCCTACGTATGCACTTGGTTAGCACTATATGTAGTGAAAATGTCATGAGAATCGGTTCAACTGGTTTTGCGTGATTTCGAAACACTCAGACAACGTCGAGTATACTATAAAGGGGCGTGGCAATTTACGCCCCTTTTTCCAATAGTATTATAATGTAGCCTATAGTTCCGCAATCGGTTAACACTATCAGTGCTGAAAATTTAATTAAAATCGAATCAACAGTTTTTGCGTTATTGCGGAGCATGCAGAAATAACATTCAATTCAATACAAAGGCGCATGGCATTTTACGCCCATTTGTACGATCACGCTCTAATTTGGCACATAGTTAGTACTTGGTTAGTACTATCGTTGGTTTAAATTTCATCAAAATTGGTCCAGCCGTTTTTTATATATGGGGCATTCCATGTGAAATCGGACACTTTGAAAAACTTTTTTTTTAGATTTTCCCAATTTGTTCACAGTTTTTAGTACCCTTCGAAAACTCCTTCGTGGTAAATTTTCAGATTTTTTTGATGACCCGTTCAAAAGATATCGAATTTTTAAAAATTGGTAGTTTGTTCCTTTACTTAAACTTCTTTTAATCATAACTTCTTCAATAATGGTCCAAATTTCAAATTTTTTTTTTCAAAATTTTTATTTTTTTACGTACTTTCTAAAAAAAAATCCCAAAAAATTCTTAAAAGCGGTCTAGTATGCGATTTTTAAGTTTTAAAATTTAAATCTCATTTTTGAAAATGTTTGTACTCTTCGATTTTTTTGAATTTTTTTTTGTGTAAAACATCTATCGATTCCACAAATTTTTTGCCCAGGAGGATCGTGGGATAACGATTATTACTATTTTTTAAAATTTTTTGAAAAAATTTTATTGTAATTTTCCAATCTTAAAATCATTTCTACTGCTCCAATGGTGCGTCATAGAGGGGTCCTTTATAAGACCGACCCCCATTAATTTTTACGTCTTAACATTTCTTTGGAACAAACTAATACCCTATCTCCAATTTCTAAGGGGGCTCCCACACAAAATGACATTTTTTAAAATTTGTTCCAACCGCTCTAACAGCCCTAATAGTGCCCTTAGAGCAACAAAATTTATGACCGACCCACAATATTTTTTTAGTCCAAACATTTTCTCTGAACACACCTACCCTCTATCTTTAACTGTTAAGGCGGTCCCCATACAATTTTTTTTATTTTTTGTAAACTTGTTTTATTTAATCAGCTTCTACCGGTCCAATGGTGTGTCTGAGAGGGGTCATTAGTGAGACCGACCCCCATTTATTTTTACCCTGCAACATTTTTTCAAAACATACCTAGGACCTATCTCCACTCCCTAAGTAGGCTCCCATACAAATAACAGTTGGAGCAAATTTTATAAAAATTTAATTTTGTATGGGAGCCTACTTAGGGAGTGGAGATAGGGCGTAGGTATGTTTTGAAAAAATGTTGTAGGGTAAAAATAAATGGGGGTCGGTCTCACTAATGCACCATTGGACCGGTAGAAGCTGATTAAATAAAACAAATTTACAAAAAATAAAAAAAATTGTATGGGGACCGCCTTAACAGTTAACGATAGAGGGTAGGTGAGTTCAGAGAAAATGTTTGAACTAAAGAAATATTGTGGGTCGGTCATACAATTTGTTGCTCTAAGAGCACTATTAGGGCAGTTAGAGCGGTTGGAACAAATTTTAAAAAATGTCGTTTTGTGTGGGAGCCCCCTTAGAAATTGGAGATAGGGTATTAGTTTGTTCCAAAGAAATGTTAAGACGTAAAAATTAATGTGGGTCGGTCTTATAAAGGACCCCTCTATGACGCACCATTGGAGCAGTAAAAATGATTTTAATATTGGAAAATTACAATAAATTTTTTTCAAAAAATTTTAAAAAATAGTAATAATCGTTATCCCACGATCCCCCTGGGCAAAAAATTTGTAGAATCGATAGAAGTTTTACAAGAAAAAATTTCAAAAAATTCGAAGAGTACAAACATTTTCAAAAATGAGATTTAAATTTAAAAACTTAAAAATCGCATACTAGAGCGCACTCTAAAAAATGCTTGTAAAATTACTTCTATAAAGTGGGTAAATTTTTATGTAAAAATGCACACAATGCCTAAAATTGAGCACGAAGTGTTTAAAATTTTAGTTTACACACAATAATTTGAATATTACGCATATTATATAGTATTTTGTATGTTTATAAATATTTTCGTAAAGAAATAAACAAAAATTACACATTTAATGTTTATTGTAAACATTAAGTGTTTAATTTTCCAATATTAAACATTAAATGCGTAATGTTCAACAATTTAAAAATACAAATTGAAATTGTCAAAATAAAAGAAAAATAATATCGAAAAATTTTGTTGTTCTCGCCATGAAAATAAAACAATGCAAAAAAACATTATAAAAAGAATAAAATATAAGTTCAAATTATATAGCAAAGATTCAACACAAAATAAAATTTCGAAGAGCCTCATCATTAACATAAAAAAATTAAGCCGTAGAAGAAGATATTTTTTTTAATGTTTGCAGTATTAATCAGAAAAGTAAGTACCACGAAAATATCTTTTCAGATTCTGAAAATTATTTTTAAATAAGAAATTTAAGGGGATTTTTTACAGAAAAAAATCTCAGATGCTAAATGTTTTTCTACAGAAAAAATTACTGAGACATTTGTATAAAGAAAAAGTGAAAAAAAATGTCATAGATTCTGAGAATTTTTCTATAGAAAAAATGTCTTAGGTTTTGAGTATTTTTCAATTGAAAAAATATCTCAGATTCTGAGAATTTTTCTATAGGAAAAATGTCTCAGCATCTGAGAATTTTTCTATAGAAAAAATGTCTTAGATTCTGACAATTTTTCTATAGAAAAAAAGTCTCAGATTCTTTGAATTTTTCTATAGAAAAAATGTCTTAGGTTCTGAGAATTTTTCTATAGAAAAAATTTCTCAGATTCTTTGAATTTTTCTTTAGAAGAAATGTCTCAGATTCTGTGAATTTTTCTATAAAAAAAATGTCTCAGATTCTAAGAATTTTTCTATAGAAAAAATGTCTTAGATTCTGAGAATTTTTCCAAAAAAAAATTTTCAGAAAAAATGTATCAGATTCTGAGAATTTTTCTATAGAAAAAATGTATCAGATTCTGAGAATTTTCTACAGAAAAAATTTCTCAGATTCTGAGAATTTTTCTATAGAAAAAATCTGTCAGATTCTGAGAATTTTTCTATAGAAAAAATGTCTCAGGTTCTGAGAATTTTTCTGTAGAAAAAATGTCTCAGATTTTGAGAATTTTTCTGTAGAAAAAATGTCTCAGATTCTGAGAATTTTTCTATAGAAAAAATGTCTCAGATTCTGAGAATTTTTCTATAGAAAAAATGTCTCAGATTCTGAGAATTTTTCTATAGAAAAAATGTCTCAGATTCTGAGAATTTTTCTATAGAAAAAATGTCTCAGATTCTGAGAATTTTTCTATAGAAAAAATGTCTCAGATTCTGAGAATTTTTCTATAGAAAAAATGTCTCAGATTCTGAGAATTTTTCTATAGAAAAAATGTCTCAGATTCTGAGAATTTTTCTATAGAAAAAATGTCTCAGATTCTGAGAATTTTTCTATAGAAAAAATGTCTCAGATTCTGAGAATTTTTCTATAGAAAAAATGTCTCAGATTCTGAGAATTTTTCTATAGAAAAAATGTCTCAGATTCTGAGAATTTTTCTATAGAAAAAATGTCTCAGATTCTGAGAATTTTTCTATAGAAAAAATGTCTCAGATTCTGAGAATTTTTCTATAGAAAAAATGTCTCAGATTCTGAGAATTTTTCTATAGAAAAAATGTCTCAGATTCTGAGAATTTTTCTATAGAAAAAATGTCTCAGATTCTGAGAATTTTTCTATAGAAAAAATGTCTCAGATTCTGAGAATTTTTCTATAGAAAAAATGTCTCAGATTCTGAGAATTTTTCTATAGAAAAAATGTCTCAGATTCTGAGAATTTTTCTATAGAAAAAATGTCTCAGATTGTGAGAATTTTTCTATAAAAAAATTTTCAGTTTCTGAGAATTTTTCTATAGAAAAAATCTCTCAGATTCAGAGAATTTTTCTACAGAAAAATATCTAAGATTCCAATTTTTCTATAGAAAAATATCACAAATTATTAAAATTTTTCTATTAAAAAATGTCTCAGATTCGGAGAATTTTTCTATAGAAAAATGTCATAGAGTCGGAGAATTTTTCTTTAAAAAAATGTTTCAGATTCGAAGAATTTTTCAATAGAAACAATGTATTCTTATAATAATAATTATTTTTATGTTTGCAGATTTGGACAACACTTGATGTTATCAAAATTCGGATTTTAACAAATTCTGCTTTTGTTACGACGTTAACTGTAGCTAATATTTGTTTATTATTAATTTTTCACATTTATTATTATGTAATTATTACTGTTTTACTTATGTTACATTTAAGTTTTTGCAATTGATGGATATTTTATCAAATAAAATCATTAAACTAAAAATGCGTTTCTCGTTTTTTATAGAAATAAAGATCATTAAAAGTAAAAAAAAATATTAAAAATTACAAATTTAAGCATTTTTAGTGGATTTTTGCACACATATTATGCTTTTTTAAACACAAACATTTTAAAATTACATATTTTGTGTTTATTTCTAGAGAAATTTCCAAGCGTCAAACATGTAGGTGTGCACACAAAATGTGTAATAGTTATACACACTTTGTGTGCAAATGTTGAAATTTAAACACATAGTGTATTTTTACCCACTTTATTGTAGGAGAACAGTTACCTACAATAAAGTGGGTAAATTTCAACAAAAATTTATAAGAGTGCGCTTTCAAGAATTTTTTGGGATTTTTTTTTTTAAAAGTACGTAAAAAAATAAAAATTTTGAAAAAAAAAAAATTGAAATTTGGACCATTATTGAAGAAGTTATGATTAAAAGAAGTTTGAGTAAAGGAACAAACCACCAATTTTTAAAAATTCGATATCTTTTGAACGGGTCATCAAAAAATCTGAAAATTTACCACGAAGGAGCTTTCGAAGGATACTAAAAACTGTAAACAAATTGGGAAAATCTAAAAAAAAGTTTTTCAAAGTGTCCGATTTCACATGGAATGCCCCATATAGATGTCATTAGTGGTGCAATGTAAAAATTCGATTTTGCCCACCCCTGCGCCCACTGGCAAAAACGCATGACATTTTACGCCCATTTGGCCGATCACGCTCTAATTTGGCATATAGTTAGTACTCGGTTAGTACTATCTTTGGTTTTAATTTCGTCAAAATCGGTCTATCCGTTTTTTATATATAGATGTCATTATTGGTGCAATGTAAAAATTCGATTTTGCCACGCCCCTCCGCCCACTCTCAAAAAGTCAAAAATCTGACCGCACGGTGTTACTCCCTGGGCTATTTTGAATATTCCCTGAAAATTTCATCAAGATCGGTCCGGCCGTTTTCGAGTCCATACAGAACATACATACATACCCAGTCAGAAAAATACAATCGCAACAGCGCTGTGAAAGCGTTGTAAACGGTTCTACAAGCGTTCCATTTACCATCTTGAAAGCGCTTTCAGATGATCCGAATGATAACATCGATCTACGCTAGGTTTAAAGCGTTTTAAAAAAGTGCTTTCAGAACGTTTTGTTAAAAGTCATGAAAGCGCTTTAAAACCCAAAAGTAAAGCACTTATAAAGAGCTTAAATACAAAAATTAAAGATATTTTCCAGCGATTGTTAACTCTTGGAACAATCCTATTGCTGAAATTCAACGAAAATTGCATGTTTTTCATACCGTTAACTCTCCAAATAAAGCTCCATTGGTATATCCTCTCTTTAAAAACAAAAAGTATTCTCTTGGCAAAGTAATGAAATCCACTGAAACAAAAGTTGTGTTTTCTTTTATTAATATTCATGGTTTTAAAATTACTGCATCCCATCCTGATAACGCAATTCTACTTAGTAATGGAAATATTATGATAGTAAACCAAATTTTTAGTACAAATCGATCTAAACACACATGTGATAATATATATTTAAAAGGCAACATCTTTAATGAAATAAACGATTATTTTGTCTATCCAATTCCATCAAAAGAAATAGGACTTTATAACGTTGAAAATTTACGTGAAGATGTTATTGAAGTCAGTGTGCATATTGTAGAAGTTAAATGCATTATTTGTAAATTTTATAACGAAACTATTGCTATAACTCTTTTGAATAAATGATAATAATAAAACTTAAAATAGATTTACAAATTAAAAAATATTTTATGTTTTCAAAATTTTGCGTTTTCAATGTGGTGGTAGGGAAAAATTATTTAATTTGATTTAACAAAATCAGCCTTACCATAGGAAAATAAAATATATTTAAAATGAGCTTTTAATTTTATTTCCATACAAATTGTTTTTGTTTTTAAAATCGACTTTCAAAAAATGTATTGAAAATTTGAAATTTAAAATAAAACTTTTGTTAAAATAGACTTTTTGTTTTCTTGTGGTAAGGGCCAATGTTTTTATAACAATTTGTTTAAAATTGAGTATAATCTAAAAAAATACTATACTTGTATGTACTACGAAAAAAATTTAAAAACGTTTGCAAAAACTGCTTTAAAACCATTTAATTTTGAAACGAACATGCATTTTGTTAATAAAGTGCTTTCAAAACGCTTTTCGAAAACGCTCTCAAGGCGTTCGAATAAAGCGTTTTGATAATGCTTTTTTTTGTTACAGTGCTTTCAGAACGCTTTTCGAAAACGCTCGCAAAGCGTTCGAAAATAACGTTTTGAGAACGTTCTTTTTTTGTTACAGTGCTTTCAGAACGCTTTTTTTTATAACCGTCGTCAATTTCTGCTTGGGTACTTACATACCCACATACATACACACATCCATTTTTATATATATAGATGAATGTGAATTTAAAACATTTTTTCGAATTCCAGTTGCAAAATTGTTGTTCACTTGTGTTCTTTAATTTGAAATATCATTATTAAATGTTTTAACAATTTTATTAAAGTTTTAAATTTCCCTTTTGTTGTACAAAATATTTTGCATTAAAATCACTTCACATTCCAGTCATTAAATGTCATTTAATTGAATTACTGTCCTTCACATTAACTTTGTAAGGTTTTTGTTGTTGTTTCTGAAATTCGAGGACATGCACAAATGTTCTTTGGTAATTTTAAAACATTATGCAATTAACAGGGTGTGGTAATTTTAGTGCTACAAAAGGCAAACAATTTATAAATTCTTGACAATAGGCGGAAAAGAAAATTTAAAAATTTTGTGATAAAAGTAGAAAAGTTACAAAAATTTTTAAAATTTTATAGAATTTTACACTGACCATTTGCAAGGAACCTGCACTACTCTCTATATTAAAAATTAGATTAAAAATTAAAAAAAAAATCTATATTTTTCATCAATACGTTTAAGACATTATGGAAGGTGATGTGTGATCACAGATTCGAGAAGGTCGCATTTACCTTTTTTACTAATTTATAAATATATTTGAAAATTCCCCACTGTGCAGTAGTCCAGTCATTAGTAACAAAATGTTTTAATTGTGGTTAAATCGATTTTTTTATTTATGTGCAAAATGCTGTACATTAAAATAAGTTATAACAAGTAGAAAAGTTAAATTCGACTTTGCCGAATCTATGAATACCCTCCACAATACATTTTTTAAAGGAAAGCAAATTTTTTAACGTGAAAAAAGTAACAATTTTGATTCATTTAAAAAAAAAAGAAAAATTACTAATTTTTTTTTTTTGAGTGTAAATTTTTTTTGGAGTGTTATGTTTTTTTGCTGTGAAAATATTTCTGAGTGAATGCACGTACGTATGTACACAAAATATTGTCATTTTTGTAAAAAAAAAATAAATTTTTTTTTGAGGGTAAAATTTTTTTTGAGTGTAAAATTTTTTTGAGTGTAAAATTTTTTTCGAGTTTAATTTTTAAGTTACCAATGCTTTTATAACTAAACAAGTTTAAAAAGCATTGCTTTAAAACTAAACAAGTTTAAAAAGCATTGTTAAGTTACCACCAATTCTTTTAAAACTTGTTAAACACGTGGCATCCCAGCAAAAAATGTGCGGAGTACTTCTATTTGGAGTACTTTAAAACTATAACAAATGTAATGAAATACAACAAAAATAACAAAAAACACAAGGAAAAAACGCGAAGGCATTCTTTTCTACTCCATAAAAAGTTGATATTCAGCTCTTAACTCATTACCTTCCGCGACACTCCCATACAAATGTAAGTAGATATTCAGTAGATAAGAAGTACTCCGAGTTTTCAAACAACTTCCAACTACTTCCCGGAGTACTTCTTATCTACTGAATATCTACTTACATTTGTATGGAGGTAATGAGTTAAGGTATAGGTAATGAGTTAAGTGCTGAATATCTATGTATTCTGGAGTAGAAAAGAATGTTTGTGTGTTTTTGTCTTGTGTTTTTTGTTATTTTTGTTGTATTTCATTACATTTGTTAGGATTTATTGCAGGGATTTAAGATGAAACTAATCTGAAATTCAGGTTTTTGCTTATAACTTTTGAACCACTGGACCGATTGAGCTGAAATTAAATACCAAACAGACCTGGGGAACGGCAAAGATACATGTCAAGCTTCAGAAGTCTCATTATTGTCTTTCGAAAGTTAGCGTGCTTTTTATGTCGTAAATTCGCGAAAACCCCTTGCCGAAATTTTATTTTTTGCTCATAACTTTTGAACCACTGTACCGATTTAGCTGGATTGCAATACCAACCTGACCCGGTAAATTATGAACATATATGTCAAACTTCAGCAGCCTCTGTAAAGTTTTTCAAAGGCTAGCGTGTTTTCAACGGAAAGACAGACAGGCTGACGGACGGACGGACATCGCTAGATCGACTTAAAATCGATCGACGATCATGAATATATATACTTTATGGGGTCCTAGACCAATATTACGATGTGTTACAAACGGAATGCCAAACTTATATATACCCTCTATCACTAGAGTGGAGGGTATAATGGCAAGGAGCCGAATCATTAATACCCTCCACAATTCTTCAGAATTATCCAGATATTTTTTTTTTTTAGAATTTTTGTTGAATCTTTCCAAATTTTTAAGAATTTCTAAATATTTTGTTAATTTTTTAAAGTTTTTTTTTTAATTTTAGTTATTTTTTTTTAATTTACTCTTAATTTTCTAGAATAGTTCTCATTTTTATTGTGCGACACCGCGTATGAGTAACGGCAATTCGTTGGTTTCGCAAACATTCATTAGAGCCGAGTCACAATTGGCACCACATTCGGTAACCACAAAATGTTTTCATACATTTTGTATGAGAAGCAAAAAATCGCGTTGTGGTCGACCACACTGCCGCCAGAATAGATTCTATTCTATTTTTGTAGTGCTCTCTCACCACCCTCTCATTTTTCTCAAATTTGTATCAAATAGCGTTGCCATATGTTCAACAAAATATGCTAATTTTTCCAATTGGAGTTAATATATTGTGTGTGTGTTGCACACAAGAAACATTGTATACCTGCTTTTATAGGATAACAAAAGAAAAAAAAATAGATGTGTGACTGATATGAGTGTCTTTTTCTTTATAAAATGTGTCCGGTCGTCTGTCGCTTAATTTTAATGCGTCGCTCTCTCTTTTGCAGTGGTTCGTGGTCGGTGGTGCCAATTGTGACTGGGCTCTTACTCATACGCGGTGTTGACACAAAAAAAATACAAGAGAATTACAGAGTTTTCTCATTTTTATTGTGCAACACCGCGTATGAGTAACGGAAATTCGTTGGTTTTGCAAACATTCGTTACTCATACGCGGTGTGGACACAAAAAAAATACAAAAGAATTACAGAGTTTTTATGAAATCAAATATTTAAATGCGATTTTCTCGAAATATACTAAAAATGCACTCCTGATTTTTTATAGACAAACATCTAAACTTAAAAAAAAAACAAGTAGAAAAATTAAATTCGACTTGGTCGAATCTATGAATACCCTCCACAATGTTATCTGAAAGTAATTTTCTAAAAAAAAATTTAAAAAAATTGCATTACAAATTTTTTATTATAAATATATTGTTTTGAGTAAAACTTTTTTTAATCAATCAAATTTTTTTGAGTGTAAAATTTTTTTGACTGTCAACATTTTTTTGAGTGTGATATTTCATTAAAAAAAATTAATGTGTACATTTTTTTTTGAGTGTCACATTTTTTTCAGTGTAAAAATTTTTTTAGTGTACAATTTCTTTGAGTAACAAAATTACTTTGTAAAATATTTTTGTTGTTCTATACCTACATATGTCTATGTAATACAAAAAAAAACTATTTCACATATTTCCCTCTTTTTATTTTAACTCTTCTTTATTTTACCTCTTCTTTAAAAACCAAAAACAAACAAACATTCAACCATACACATACTTTATTTGATTTTTTTTGCAAAAATACTTACTATACACCGTTACATACAGTTACACTAACAATAACAAAACAATAACAAATATTTAATTGTCTAAAAACTAAACACGGCAGGAAAACAAACAACAACAAGTTTTAAAAAAACTGGTATTTCACCATGCTTATAAAACTTGTTTAACGAGTTTTCAACAGTTTAAGGTGAAAAAAAACCGAAATTCAGAGCTTTGCTTATAACTTTTGAACCACTGAACCGATTTTGCTGAAATTAAAAACCAAACAGACTTGGGGAACGACAAATATATATGCTAAGCTTCAGCACCCTCAGAATTGTCTTTCGAAAGTTAGAGTGGTTTTAATCTCGAAAATTCGCAAAATACCCTTGCCGAAATTTACTCTTTTGCTCATAACTTTATAACCACTGAACCGATTTGGCTGGATTGCAATACCAACCTGACCCGGTAAATGGCCAACATATATGTCAAACTTCAGAAGCCTCCGTAAAGTCTTTCAAAAGTTAGCGTGTTTTCAACGGACAGACAGACAGACTGACGGACGGACATCGCTAGATCGACTTAAAATCGATCACGGATCATGAATATATATATTCTTTATGGGGTCCTAGACCAATATTTCGATGTGTTACAAACGGAATGACAAACTTATATATACCCTCTATCACTAGAGTGGAGGGTATAAAAAATAACAAAATATGTGGCCGGATTTTTAAGATTTTTAAAAACTGACTTTTATAAAAAATGAAAAATTTTCAGAACAGGTTCTGAAAAGTTTTTAAAATAAAAATTGTCAATTGATAGTCCATAAAAAATATACAAGAATGTAAATTTTTGGGATTGTGGTGCATTCCGTTATAATTTGATAAATATTTAATTAAGGGAACTCAAAACAAATTTGACCATCCCAGCAAAACTTTGGTAATGGGTAGTGATTATATAACACATTACCAGGTAATGCATATAACTTATTTGTAGCATTATTTTATGATGTCTTACCAAACATTTGTTCCACAACGTATTATTTTCAAGTGAAAAATAATGCATTACTAATAATTTGCTACGTAATGCATGATTATTGGAAAAAATGTATTTCATATTTATTATTTCTAAACATTAAATCATGGATGACTTATATTTGGTTACATTATATATTATTTGAAAGTTTGAAATAATGCATTATTTATAATTGGATGCATAATGCATTACAATAACATAAAAAATAATTATTTTATAAAAAAATGCATAAGTTTAAACTAGAGATAGGCTCACGACAGGAAATTTCTAACGACACACACTCACGAGCATATTTTATCTACTTGCACTCACTTACAATCACGTGAGTAAATTTAATACAAAATTACTTTTTCACTTCTCGTAACACCTTATATATTACGTTCTGGTATGCTATATTATATACCTTACTCGTAACCTATAAAATATCATATATTTTACACCTTACTCGTATTCTTCGTTATAAATTTATGACTTATTTTATACCTTACTGGTATTCTTTGTGATAATGTATATGCATTACTTTGAGTCTCATCGCCTGTTAAAATCATCAATGCTGCAATGTATAAAATAAGAGATCCTATACCTTATTTTATACCTTATTTGGTAATCTAAGTTTTGCTGGGATTTTTCCAATATTTAACCACGCCTCCTTAGCCCAGTTTTTCAAAAATTAAAAAACCAAAAACATTTTTTTCTTAGTTCCATGAAAAAGATTAATTGTAATTCAAAAAAGATTAATTAAAATTCGAAAAAGATCAATTGTAATTTGAAAAAAATCAATTGTAATTCGTAGATTCCAATTTTTATTCGAAAAACAACAACTAAAAATCCCTACATCTTTTTCGAATTTAAATTAGAATCTTCGAAATACAAGTAATCTTTTTTAAATAACAATTGATCGAATTGCAAGTGATCTTTTTCGAATTTCAATTGATCTTTTTCGTATTACAATTGATCTCTTCGTATAACAAATGATCTTTTTCGAATTGCGATTGGTCTTTTTCGAATTTCAATTGATATTTTTTGAATTACATTTGATCTTTTTTACTAGCAATTCTCGTAAAATAGGAGGTAGCAAAAAATCTAGTAAATTCACGAAACATCCTTGTAAGTTTTATCGCGCCAAAAAATTTTAAATTTACAATTTTATTGGTAAAAAGCTTATAAAATAACAAAATTATTGGTAAAAAGCTTTTAAAATTACAAGGAATTCTTTTCAAATAAGAGGTAGAAAACAAAGCCTACAAACTTTTCTTGTAATTTTACAAGTTTTTTTTTTTGAGTGTATTCGGAATGTCAAAATTAATAAAAATGTTTGACAAGAAAATTTTTTTATTATTTTTTTTAATTTAAAATTTTAACGGTTAATAATGATGGGATTTGGCTTTAATAGAAAGTTAAATGAAAGATTGTCTCAAGCTCTATGAAAGGCTCAAGGGGAAGTTACAAACGGTATGACAAACTTTTATATATACTCTTTTAGCAAGTAGAGGGTAAAAAAAAATCTTCTACCAAGTATTTATGTAGTTTTTAATGAGTGCGGAAATTAAAAACTAAAATAAACAATATGCTATTCGATATAATGTTCGACCATATTTGTTGTGCTGAATAAACAATATTTTACGTTGACCTAAATTAATAGTCAGTTTCGAATTTGCCAAAAAAACAACAGAAAAACGTGGAGGAAAACAATACGTTTGTAAAAATAATAAAAAAAAATACTGACACTATGTTTAACCCTCAACTGACAGGGGAAATATCTCAACCCTTATGAACCGATTTGCCTGAAACTTAAAATATATATAAAAACTAGCTGTTTTGTACCCGGCGTTGCCCGGGTTGAAAAAAATATTATATAATGAATGAGTTTTTTATTAGTCAGTTTAGCTACTGCTTCATGACTGGTGAATATAAACCTATTCCTGAGGTTTACTCGATTTTTTCCACTTAGCTTATCGTCGGGAACATTGTGCGTACGTGTTCTTCCGTCATGGGAACAAACCTTCTTGGTTGGCTGGAGTGTGTGGTGCGGGCCGGTCAAAAAAAGTTATTCGACCATCATAAAAACCTTTTTTAACAAAAAAAATCAAAAACTTTTTTTTAACAAAAAAAAAATCAAAACGTTTTTTTGTACCTTGTTTGGAACTTCCCGATTTCAAATCAAAAAAGAACCCAAAGACATTGCCCAGCAGGTGCAATACTTTTGTGAGTTAATGTTTGCCATAAAAGGCAACTGTTACGACCCCGACGCAAAGCTAAATAGAAAAAATCGCCCCACAATAGTTCAAGTGGGTCTGGCATTTAACGCATCTAGTTCAATTTTGGTCTCATGTGACCTATAGTTCGCCTATTGGATAGCACGTAAAGAAAATTGCAATTAAATTTGTTCAGCAGGTTTTCCACGTTTGCGGAACTGGCAGACATAACTCTCACTAAAGTACAAAGGGGTGCCATTATATGCCTTTTGTATCAATCGCTATTTAATATTGCCTAAAGCACTATTTGTGTTGAAAATTTCATTGAAATCGGCTTAACTGTTTTCAGGTTCTAATATGGCAGTAGTGTTTAAAGGAATTGGTTAAGCCGTTTTTGCATGATAGCAAATAAGCTAGAAATAACGATTTTATAAATAATCTTTTTTAATTTAATACAAAAGGGTGCGGCATTTTAAGCCCCTTTGCCCGATCGCCGCGGTAAGTACCAACTGTGGTGAAAATTTGCTTAAAATTGGTTTCACCGTTAACGCGTGAGTACGGATCAGGCAAAAATAAATTTTAATGTATTACAAAGTTCACGCCTTTGTCTGGTGGTGTCTATAGTTTCCGCCTCAATAATTACTAACTGTGGTGAAAATTATAACAACATCGGGTTCGTTGTTTAAGCGTGATTACGGTACGGCAAAAAAAACTTTCAGTACATTGCAAAAGCCGTGGCAGTTGATACAGACTAAAGTTCTCGCCTCTGTTTGTACTATCTATGGAAAAAGTTTTGTTAAAATCGGTTTAGTCGTTTAATCGTTATTAAGGAATATGCAGAAACACTTTCAGTATAGTATTAAGGCTCGTATCAATTTACGCCCCCTTGGTCCAAACGCGCTCTATTTTAATCTTTAGTTCCCGCCTCGGTAAGTACTTACTATCTGTGGTAAAAATTTCATTCTAATTGGTGTAGCAGTTATGCTAGATTACGAAACAGACAGAAATATCGTTCAATAAAATAAATTTTATTAAAATCAGTATAGTCGTTTAAGCATGATAACGGAACATGTGGATAAAACTTTCAGTATAGTACAAAGGGGCATGACATTTATAATAATCTATAGTTTCCGCCTCGGTTAGTACTACCTTTGGTAAAAATTTCATTAAAATCGGTTCAGGAAGAAATAACTTTCAATGTAATAGAAAGGGGCGTGGCATTTTACGCCTCTTTTTCGATTGCCCTATATTGTGGCTCATAGTTTTCGCTTCGGTTAATACTATCTGTGATGAAAATTTCATTAAAATCAGTTCAGCCGTTTAAGCATAATTGCGGAAAAGGCAGAAATAACTTTCAGTGTAATAAAAAGGGCGTGGCATTTTACGCCCCTTTTTTCGATCGCCCTCTATTATGGTTTCCGCCTCGGTTAGTACTATCTGTGGTAAAAGTTTTAGTGAAATCGGTTAAATCGCTTTTCAGTGATTGCGAAACAGGCAGACATAGTTTCTCTATAGTACAAAGGGGCGTGGCATTTTACGCCCATTTTACCGATCGCGGATTTTTTTGACCTATAATTCCCGCCTCGGTTAGTAGTATCTATGGTGAAAATTTCATGAAAATCGGTTCAGCCGTTGTTCCGTTATTGCCGGACAGACAGATATAGCTTTAGCATGGTACAAAGGGGCGTGTCATTTTACGCCCCTTTGTCCGATCGCGGTCGCTTATGGCCTATAGTTCTCGCCTCGGCTAGTACCATCTGTGGTAAAAATTTCATGAAAATCGGTTAAGCCATCCTTCACTTATTGCGGAACAGACTGGTTTCACCGTTAACGCGTGTGTACGGATCGGGCCGAAATAAATTTCAATGTATTGCAAAGGGACGTGGCAATTCACGCCTCTGTCTGGTCGTGTCTATAGTTTCTGCCTCAATAAGTACTAACTAACTGTCGTGAAAATTATATAAATTAATTATAATAACCGTTTAAACGTGATTATGGAAAGGTAGAATAAACTTTCAGTACATTGCAAAAAGCGTGGCAGTTGACACATACTAAAGTGCCCGCCTCTGTTAGTACTATCTATGGAAACAATGTTGTTAAAATCGGTTTAGTCGTTTAAGCGTTATTAAGGAACAGGCAGAAACACTATCAGGCTCGTGTTAATTTACGCCCCCTTTGTCCAAACGCGCTCTATTTTAATCTTTCGTTCCCGCCTCGGTAAGTACTTACTATCTGTGGTACAAATTTCATTCTAATCGGTTTAGCAGTTTATGCTAGATTACGGAACAGACACAAATAGCATTCAATTGAATATAAAGGGGCGTGCTATTTTATTTATTTTTTTAAATCGGTATGGTTGTTTAAGCATGATTACGGAACATGCAGAAACATAGAGTAAAAAGGGGCGTGGCATTTTACGCCCCCTTTTTTTGATCTCCCTCTATTGTGGATCATACTTTTCGTTTCGGTTAATACTATCTGTGGTGAAAATTTCATTAAAAACAAATTAGGTGTTTAAGCGTAATTGCGGAAAAGGCAGAAATAGCATTCAGTGTAACAAAAAGGGGCGTGGCAATTTACGCTCCTTTTTTCTCTAGCCCCCTTTATTGTGGCTCATAGTTTTCGCCTCGGTTAGTAGTATCTGTGGTAAAAATTTCAGTGAAATCCGTTAAATCACTTTTTAGTGATTGCGGAACAGGCAGACATAGTTTCTGATTAGTACAAAGGGGCGTGGCATTTTACGCCCATTTTTCCGATCGCGAATTTTTCTGACCTATAGTTTCTGCCTCGGTTTGTACTATCTGTGGTGAAAATTTCATGAAAATCGGTTCAGCCGTTTTTCCGTTATTGCAGGACAGGCAGATATAGCTTTAGCATGGTACAAAGAGGCGTGGCATTTTACGCCCCTATTTCCGATCGCGGTCGCTTATGGCCTATAGTTCCCGTCTCAATTAGTACTATCCGTGGTGAAAATTTCATGAAAATCGGTTCTGCCGTTTTTCCGTTATTGTCTGACAGGCTGATATAGCTTTAGCATGGTACAAAGGGGCGTGGCATTTTACGCCCCTTTGTCCGATCGCGGTCGCTTATGGCCTATAGTTCCCACCTCGGTTAGTACTGTCTGTGGTGAAAATTCCATGAAAATGGGTTCAGCCGTTGTTCCGTTATTGCCGGACAGGCAAATATAGCTTCAGCATGGTACAAAGGGGCGTGGCATTTTACGCCCCTTTTTCCGATCGCGGTCGCTTATTTGCTTAAAAATGTTTCATTTGTTTATCAAAAATACAAAAAAAAAAACATGTAAAATAAGTGACGTTTTTCATAGAATGGCTTAGTTCTCCAAGGGGGAACTTTTTCCAATAATGTTTTTTCCGGACAGGCAAATATAGCTTCAGCATGGTACAAAGGGGCGTGGCATTTTACGCCCCTTTTTCCTATCGCGGTCGCTTATTTGCTTAAAAATGTTTCATTTGTTTATCAAAAATACAAAAAAAAAAACATGTAAAATAAGTGACGTTTTTCATAGAATGGCTTAGTTCTCCAAGGGGGAACTTTTTCCAATAATGTTTTTTCCTCTAGGACCATTATTTCTGGAAATATAAAAAGTATCAATGTGCAATTTTTAGATTTGGAATTTCCAAAAATCCAGGCTTAGCGGATACTGGAAGGTAAATCTAAAGTCCAAATTTCAGTTTTGCAGCTTTCGGCATCGTTTTCGATTTGCGGAATGTTGCAAAATTAACGGAATATTCAGCTCACAGTATTTTTTTAAATTAATTTTATTTGTATTTCAATATCCAATTTAAATTGTTGGTATCCTATTGCGGTTAATTTATTGCTGCCAATGTTTCTTTCCTTTTAACTCAAGTGTAGTATTTTATGCAATCGTTAAGAATTTAGTATATGTTTCTTTTGTGTTTGTAATATTTTAATTATCTTCATTAATTAACACAAAACTAGCATGTTCAGCCCCATATAATCCTGCTACTAGAGCTAATTTTAAAGTTTATTTTTTTTGTTAGTTTTTTGCTTGCAGCAAAACTTCAACTGCCATACAAGTATTTTACTTTCTCCCAGGAAACATTTTGAAAAAGTATGAACTTTCATGAATTTTTACAGATTTATGTGAATATCGGGACGGCGGTTTTAATGGGGACTACAAGAAGAACTGGTCCTTAAAAAATTCTGGAAAAAGTACTTTTTGGAAATTGGGTTTCTTAGAGGGGGTAAAAAATTTTTCTTTTAGTACTTTTCATATATACTTAAATAATAATCCTAGACACTTGATATTTGGAATGTAGAATCCTTTAGTGAAATAAAACATTCTGAAACAAGTACTTTCTAAAAATTCTGTTTCTAAGTCGTAAAAGAGGTAAAAACGTTTACTTTTGGTACTTCTTATATTTCCTAATATAATTATCACAGACACCTGAAATTTGGAATGTGGGATACTATCTTTTGTAAAGTAACCGTTTTTAAACGGATCTTTTTTAAACAGTACCTTTTCAGAAGGTACGCCTTACAAAAATTAACTATTATAAAAAGTACCGTTTATAAAAAGTACTTATTATAAAAAGTACCTTTTATAAAAAGTACCTTTTATAAAAAGTACCTTTTATAAAAAGTACCTTTTATAAAAAGTACCTTTTATAAAAAGTACCTTTTATAAAAAGTACCTTTTATAAAAAGTACCTTTTATAAAAAGTACATTTTATAAAAAGTACATTTTATAAAAAGTACCTTTTATAAAAAGTACCTTTTATAAAAAGTACCTTTTATAAAAAGTACCTTTTATAAAAAGTACCTTTTATAAAAAGTACCTTTTATAAAAAGTACCTTTTATAAAAAGTACCTTTTATAAAAAGTACCTTTTATAAAAAGTACCTTTTATAAAAAGTACCTTTTATAAAAAGTACCTTTTATAAAAAGTACCTTTTATAAAAAGTACCTTTTATAAAAAGTACCTTTCATAAAAAGTACCTTTTATAAAAGGTACCTTTTATAAAAAGTACCTTTTATAAAATGTACCTTTTATAAAAAGTACCTTTTATAAAAAGTACCTTTTATAAAAAGTACCTTTTATAAAAAGTACCTTTTATAAAAAGTACCTTTTATAAAAAGTACCTTTTATAAAAAGTACCTTTTATAAAAAGTACCTTTTATAAAAAGTACCTTTTATAAAAAGTATCTTTTATAAAAAGTACCTTTTATAAAAAGTTTTTTTGAGCTTTTTTTAAGAGCTTTAAAAGTTGTTTTAAGTGCTTATTTTTGGTTGTCCTATTTATAATACTCCAGATGCATCCTTGGGATTTTATCTTTGTCATCTTTGTAGCCCCCTTAGGGAGATAGAGCTTAGGTATGTTTGAAAAAAATGATAGGAAGGAACAATTAATGGGGGTCAATCTCTCATTTTACCCTCTTTTTTTGGCAATTCCGAGACAATTTTGGCGCTTTTTGTGACCGGCTGATGGGTGTAAAAAGTTTTTGGGTTGGACGGTATAAAAAAAAAATATCTGAACAAATGTTTTTCACAGCATCTTAAAAATCTAGTTGCTGGGTTGTCGCAGTTGTAATTAGTAACAATGTTTTCAAGCTCATTGTTTTTAAGTGTTAAATTGTTATGAGATGATGACGATGCAGATGATGATGATGCTGATGACAAAGCAAACTGGCAATGGTGTGTGTTACTGTAATGTTAGCATTACAGCAGCTTAAGAAAATTATTGCAGATTTTTTTTTTTTCAAAAAGTTTCATGTTTCGTTCTTGTTTTATTTTAAAGTTTGTTTATTTATAATGTTTTAACGAGTTTAATATTAATTGTGCTCATAAATTGTTAGTTTTAGCATAATTTTGGAGGAAACTTGGATTGTTAAAAATTTTCGTTTTATTTAAAAAATTTTCGACTTTGCCGAATCTATGAATACCCTCCACAACGCCTTTTTTAAAGGATCCCAGCAAAAACTTGGTAATGGGTACCCTTCCTGCCACGCTTACGTGGTAATGGCTGTGAATACTACTAATTACCATTAGCATTACATTATGCCAAAAAAGGCAAAATGTGGTTACCTTCAATGTAATTAAAGTAATTAACATTGAAATTGGAAAGTAAGTAATTACTAGGGCAAGTACTTTCATGAAAATGCATATTTTTACTCAGCATTGTAAACATAACATAAATTAAATATCTATCCGAATCAATGAATTTGCAATAAAATGGCATTGATTTTTAGTTGCATATTTTTGCATATTTTGGTATAAATGCATATTTTTGCATATTTTCATATAAATTGAACTTTTTTTTTCAAAACTTCCTATAGAAAAATGTATTTATTTATGGAAATCATATTCTGATGCATTTTTTTAAAGAAAATGGATTCTGGAAGTATAATTTTTAGATTCTAAGAAATGTTTCCTATTCTGAGAAAATATTTTCGAATTTAGGATTTTTTTCAGGAATTTTTGAGTTTTTATTTTGATTGGAGTTAGGGTGGGGTCTTTTGAGTTAATTCTTTGGCTTGAATATTCCGCAAAAAGGCTAAAAAATATTTAAAAAAAAAAAATTTTTTAAGAATTGAGAACAAAAAGTATTGAAAAATAACTTGTTCTAGAAAAATATTGTATTTAAATATATTTTTTTTATTAAATTTTTTTTCTTCAGCAATATTTAGTGACTCAACTAAAAAACTTCTTAAGTAAAAAATATATACACATTAAAAATTGTTTGCACTCAATAAAACATTTTTAAGAATTGTCGAGAGCCTTAAAGTATTTGACAAAGCCTAATTTATGTAAAAACAATAATTTTGAGATGCATATTTTTGAAGTTTTTAGTGCACATTTTGAATTTTTAGACGCATATTATAGGCACATATTTCCGTTTTTTAGATGCATGAAAGTACTTGCCCTAGTAATTACTCATATTTTTACTAACCCATTTAGTTAATTACTTGGTAAGCGAGGTTTTTGCTGGGATAGTACATTTTTTAACATGAAAAAATTAACAATTTTGATTAGAAATATTTAATTTTGAGTAAAACTCTTTTTTTTTAATATTTAAAAATTAGGAAAAATATTTTTTTTTTTTTTTTTAGTGTAAAACTTTTTTTGAGTGTTAAGTTTATTATACTGTAAAAATATTTCAGAGTAAACAAAATATTGTCATTTTTGTAAAAAAAAACTCAATTTTTTTTGAGTGTAAAATTTTTTTTGAGTGTAAAATTTTTTAGCAATGCTTTTAAAACTAAACAAGTTTAAGAAGCATTGCTTTAAAATTAAACAAGTTTGAAAAGCATTGTTAAGTTACCACCAATGCTTTTAAAACTTGTTTAACACGTGGCATTTAAGATAAAACCAATCTGAAATTCAGGGTTTTGCTTATTACTTTTGAACCACTGGACCGATTGAGCTGAGATTCAGTACCAAACAGACCTGTGGAACGTCAAAGATGTATACCAAGCTTCAGCAGTCTCATTAATGTCTTTCGAAAGTTAGCGTGTTTTTTTTTTTCGTAAATTCGCGTAAAACCCTTGCCGAAATTTACTCTTTAGCTCATAACTTTTGATCCACTGGACCGATTTGGCTTGATTGCAATACCAACCTGACCAGGTAAATGACCAACATATATGCCAAACTTCAGTAGCCTCTGTAAAGTCTTTCAAAAGTTAGAGTGTTTTATACGGACGGACAGACAGACGGACGGACGGACATCGCTAGATCGACTTAAAATCGATCGAGGATCATGAATATATATACTTTATGGACCCCTTAGACCAATATTTTGATGTGTTACAAACAGAATAACAAACTTAGGGGGTATATATCCCCTATCACTAGAGTGCACAGAAAAAAAAAACTATTAAAGAAAATTTTAATAAACAAGTTTATTAAAAATAAAAATATTTTCAATAAAATTTTTCATTGAACCAATAAAAAAATTTATTGAAATTAAAAAAATACAAATTTTTAACTATTTCAAATAAAGGAA
The DNA here is from genome assembly GCA_963921195.1 of Pegoplata infirma. Taxonomy (NCBI): domain Eukaryota; kingdom Metazoa; phylum Arthropoda; class Insecta; order Diptera; family Anthomyiidae; genus Pegoplata; species Pegoplata infirma. The sequence goes on from CAWUER010000608.1 coordinate 77,589, forward strand.
AATAATATAAATTTTTAGAAAAAATCCATAAAATAATAATTAAAAAAATTAAAAAAAAAAATTGTGTCCGGACTCCGGAGGGGGGGTTTGAACCAACGACTCCAAAAAAAGTGCATTGCTTGGTTTACCAACTGCTTAGCCTACAACACCAAAGTGCTATTATAATTTTGTTTACTAAATTCCATCATATGCTCACAAGAATAAAATCAAATAAAAATACAAAGTGTGTATTACTATGTGTGTGTGTATTGTAACAACAAAACAGACTCAAATAAAAACACAAACACACATAAGGTGTGTTCCAGAACTTTCCGGGTAAAGTTCGGTAAAATGAGAGAAAATCTTAAAAACTCTCACCATACCGCAAAAATACACAAAAGTACGGGAACGCTAAAAACCACATTTCTAGTCCAAAAACTAAAAAATGTAAACAAATTGAAATGATAAATTTTAGTAAAAAAAAAATACGTTCAACAATGCGAAACAAATTGTAAAAGTTGATTTTAATGACTAAATATATTATTTTGTTTAAAATTAAACATTACTTTTGTTTCGTTTTTTTATTTTATTAAAATTTTTAATTTATTTTCACAACAAAAATCAGCTGTTTTCTTAACATCTGATTGTTACTAATTTACACGAAAAAATAGTAGGGGTAAGTTCGGTAAAATGAGAAACAAATTTATTCTCTCAAAAACTCTCTCATTTACCCAATTTTTGCGTACGGGAACGCTTTTTGGGCTGGTTTGGTTCTGGAACACACCTATAGTCACACACAATTTGTATTTTTATTTGTTTGTTTTGTTGTGTTTATAGTATACAGCACACATAGTCACACACAATTTATGTAAGTGAAATTGATTTTAAGCGTTGTTACTTGTTATTATGATGTAGCTCAGTTGGTTAGACGGCAAGGATAGAAACCAAAACGTATGCGGTTCAAAGCTGATGAAGAACAATTAAGAAAAAGTAAAAAATATAGTAAATAAAAATAAACAAAATAAAAATAAAAAAAAAAATAAAAAAAATATTTTTTTCTTTATTTCTATAAAAAGTCAATCTATAAAAATCAATTAACTTTTTTATTGAATCTAGGAATTTATTCATTGAAATTATTTTCAGTAAACGACTTACAAATGCGTTTATTGAATTCGTGAAAATCTTCACCGCGGCTTTTTTAGTTAATTTATTTATTGAATTCGTGAATTTTTTTATTGAAATTGAATTTTTTTTTGTGTGTGGAGGGTATAAAAAAACAGTTAGATGGAATTGTTTAAAATTTGTCAAAGACAATTTTGTTAATTCTAAGTTAATTTTATGGAAAATTTTCTCGGAGTCGGATTACAGTTTTCTTGACCAAAATTGCCAGAAAGTCCAAATGATGTTGCAGTTAAGTAAAAAAAAAATACAAATACTAAAAAAATACTTTAAAAAAGAAAAAAGTAATTATGCTAAACTCTAATCAAAATTTGTTGAAATTTACCCAATTTATAGTAGGAAACTGGACTCCTACTATAAATTGGGAAATTTTACTCTGAATGTGTAAATTGAATAAATTGACCTCTAGTGGTCAATTTAAATAAAAAAGAGGTGAGTAAATATAGCAAAAAAAATAAAAAATTCGGTGCCACCGAGCATCAAACTCGCCACCTTCCGATTTGAAAGTACACTTCTTAACCACTACGCTACACTGAAAAAAAGACATAACTAAAATTAAGGAAAAAATGTCTTCGAAAATTTATCATGAATTTTCATAAAATTTAGTAAAATTTAACTAAGAAATGAGAAATTTTCTTAACTATGAGGAAAAAAGTTTAGTTCATTTACTTATAAGTAGTTCATAGTTTTCAAATATAATTTTGAATTTTATTCGACCTTTTATATAATATTAAGAAATTAAAATACTCGAGCTCGAGGCCTTTTTTAAATTATTTTTATTTAATAATTAATTTTAATTTCTTAATAGTTCATAGTTTTGTTTAAATGGAATTTTTAAATATTAGGAAAAAAATTCTTACTGCCAAAGAAATTTTCTACAAATCTAAGAAACGTATTTTTATTTTTAAGACATATTTCTTAAAAAACAATTTAGTTCAAGTTTAGTTCAAATTTACTAAAAAAAAACATCATCGTATTTCTCTTCTTTAAATTGAGGAAGTGTACTTTTTAGAATTTAGTTAATAACTTCTGAGAATTTAGTAAATAACTTCTTAGAATTTAGTTAAAAATTCAAAATGGCGATATCTCGAAAACTAAGCGAGATAGAGCGAAACGGACGAAATTTTCAAAAGAAAGACTATAAAGAAAAATATGGAATAGCCTAGCTCTGCATATCTGTCGGGGTCTCAAGACCCTAATTTTAGATCTAAAATTTGAGATTCCCGAGATTTTATATATGCACATATCTCGATAAATACTGCCAACACGCGAAATGGTCTAATGGCATTTTTTGTAGCTCTTGACTCGTAGAACACTTCCGCAAAATACCCGAAAGCCTTCCGATTAATAGTTTTTGAGATATCTACTTTTTAAGATTCTCAAGACCCTATCAGACCCCTTATTACCGTATCTCAAAAACTAAGCAAGTTAGAGCGAAACGGACACAAATTTTGGGTCAAAACCTATGGGGATCCTTAAAGGACCGGGGTCTTGAGTTAACAAGGGGCTGGACCCATGGGGTCCGAACCCATGGGTCCAGGGTCTAGACCCAATCCAGTTTTAAAATGTGAGTGAACTAAAGTGAACTAGACCCAAAGTTTTAAAATGTGAGTGAACTAAAGTGTAATGTAATTTTTTCCATTTTCTAGTTAAAATTGGCTTAAAATTAATTAACTTTGTTTTCCTTATTTTTGGGAAAATTATGAACTAAAACCAAGAAAAAAATCTCTTGAGCCAAATCATTCCCTCTTTTCCTAAAAATTAAGTTAATTTTCCCAGATTTTAGTTCACTTTTTTTTGAGTGTACGGAAGCTTATACTTTTGTCTGGCGTTTTAGTTATTTAACATGTGTGTATGTATGTTGGTTGACAATTTTATTTACACATTTGTGTGTAAAATATTTGAATTAACGGATATTTATAATTTGCTGTGTTTAATTGGCTTAAAAGTATTTTACGCATTTTGTGCTTATATTAACACAAAATGCGTTCTATTCAACAAAAATTTACCCAATTTATATTAGTAAGTTTACATGCGTTTTTTAGAGTGTAGTCTGAACTTTTTTCTTCATAAAATATTTAAGAAAATTTAGATTTTCGCTTAATGCGCATTTTCTATTGATAATGAATAATTTTCTTAATGTTATGTTACAAAATAATAAAGTTTTGCTTTTGGGCTTGGGCATAAATTGCTCTTAAAGGAACTGCAAATAAAACATTTAATTTACATCTCGATATTTGATACATATGGGACATTCCATGCCAAAATAGTATAGTATACGATACTTTGATTTTTTTTTAAGATTTTCCCAATTAGCTTACAGCTGTTAGTACCCTTTCAAAACTTCTTCCTGGTAATTTTTCAGATTTGATTTGGTGACCCGTTGAAAAAATATCGAATTTTTAAAAATAGGGAGCTTGCTGCTTTACTCAAACTTCTTTTATTCATACACTAGCTGGCCCGGTCCGCGTTGCTGGCCCAAATATAAGATCAGTGTTAAATTTCATTTCGCTTCAAATATATAGCCCTGCAAAAATTGTAATGAATTTCTTGACTTTAAAAATCTAAGAAGGCAGATAATCATCTTCAGATTATATTTTAGGAAAAATAATTAATTTTTTTTCGACTTAGCGAACTGTACAAATTTGAAACTTCTTTATTATAATTATTACGAACAACACAAAAATAAATTACGCATATGAGCTATTGCCTTGAGTTCAAACAAACCTTTATAATTTTCCCGAATTTTCTATTTTTCCGGGACACTTTTCTCATTTATATTTCATTAAAAACCTAATTAGAACTATAAATAAAATAAAAAAATCGGTCCGGTCATTAGTAGTCGACATATTAAGACAAAAGTGGGCGCTAAAATTTGTGTGGTAAGTTAAACTTGAACATATGTTAACAATACCCAATGATTTAAAATCATTTGTTTAAGCAATATCTACTTATTAGGAAATATTTTATTTAAAAGATCGAATTACAGTAAAAATAAATTTTAAATATATCGAAAAAAAGTGTCGATGACAATATTTCTTTCCGAACAATTATATGCACTATTTATTACAAACATTTAAAACAAAAAAATTAGACAAATCAGTCCAGGCGTTCTCAAGTGTTTCAAATTTTAAGGATATTGAAAAATGTGGGCTTTGAAATTGGGGAGGACAATAATTATTTCCGTAAAATTCTTACTTGGCCTATAATGATTATTTACCAAATCAGGCCAGTCGTTCTCCGATTTTAGATATATTGAAAAAGTGGGAGTGGACAATTTTTCTTTCCCTAAAAATCATGTTGTACTATCACAAACGTCAACAAATACTATAAATAGCCAAATCGGCCCTGCCGATCTTCTATTTCAAATATATCGAAATAAAAGTGGGCGTGAAAAATTTTTATTTTCGTTTAAACCTAAGTTGGACAATGACGAACATTTAAAAAATAAAGTTTAGTCAAATCGATCCAGCCGTGCTCCGATTTTGGATACATTAAAAAATGGGGGCGTAAAAGTGGGTGTGATTAATTCGTTATCCGAAAAAACCTAAGACGATCATTTAAAACGAACTACATTGATTTTATTTGTATTTTATTATTCTATTTTTTATTTTTCAACTGGGTGGACAACTTTTCTTACCGTAAAAACCTTATTTGAATTTAACCAACTTAGTCCATCCATTCAAAATTGGCGTAGATATTGAAAATTGTTCTTTTCGAAAAACCTTAGGACTATGACGAATATTAAAAACAAAATTCGACAAATTGATCCAGCCATTCCATGATTTAAAATATATATATCAGGAAAATTTTTATTTCCTTAAAAATCTTTTGCGGACTATAACCAAATCGGTCTAGCCATTATAGTTCTTTCGATACATAGAAAAAAGTGGGCGTGGAAAATTTTACTATCTGTTAAAACCTTAGCTGAATTATGACGAACATTTTCAACAAAAATTTGCCAAAGTGGTGGTAAACTTCTTTTTTCGTAAAACCAAAGTTGGAATATGATGAAAATTCATTTAAAAAAAAATTGTCAAATCGGTCCAGCCATTCTCAGATTTTGGATAAATTAAAAAAGGTGGGCGTAATAGTGGGCGTAGTCGATTTTTATTTCAGTAGAAACTTAAATTGGATTACTACGAACATTTTAATAAAAAATTACCCAAATCGGTGCAGCCGTTTTCCGATTTTAGATAAATCTAAAAAAGTGGGCGTAAAAGTGGGCGTGGTCAATTTTTCTTTACGTAAAAACCTAAGTTGGACTATGACGAACATATTAAAAAAAAAATTGTCCAAATCGGTCGAGCGGTTCTCAACTGATGCGGTTACCAACGAACGACAATTGATTTTTATTTATATAGATAACTTTTAAAAGGATCATCAAAAAATTCTGAAAATCTATCAGCAAGGAGTTTTCAAAAGGTACTTAAAACTGCTAACAAATTGGGAAAATCTTAAAAAAAATTAAAGTGCCAGATTTGGCTTGGAATGCCCCAGATATTGTATAATATTAATGTTTTTTCAATTGTGTATTTCCCAACATTATTTGTCATTTAGTCTAAAAAAAAGACCAATGGCAAATAACCCAATGCTGTATAATTTAAAATGTAAAAAATTGCTTTTGTATAAATTTCTTTAAAGTTTTTTTATACCCTCCACTCTAGTGATAGAGGGTATATATAAGTTTGTCATTCCGTTTGTAACACATCGAAATATTGGTCTAGGACCCCATAAAGTATATATATTCATGATCCTTGATCGATTTTAAGTCGATCTAGCGATGTCCGTCCGTCCGTCCGTCCGTCCGTCCGTCCGTCCGTCTGTCTGTCTGTCCGTTGAAAACACGCTAACTTTTGAAAGACTTTACGGAGGCTCCTGAAGTTTGACATATATGTTCTCCATTTACCGGGTCAGGTTGGTATTGCAATCCAGCGAAATCAGTCCAGTGGTTCAAAAGTTATGAGCAAAAGAGTAAATTTCGGCAAGGGTATTTTTCGAATTTGCAAGATTAAAACCACTATAACTTTCGAAAGACAATTCTGAAGGGGCTGAAGCTTAGCATATATATTTGTCGTTTCCCACGGCTGTTTGGTTTTGAATTTCAGCAAAATCGGTTCACTGGTTCAAAAGTTATAAGCAAAGCACTGAATTTCAGATTTGTTTCACCTTAAACTGTTGAAAACTCGATAAACAAGTTTTAAAAGCATGGTGAAATACCAGTTTTGTAAAACTTGTTGTTGTTTGTTTTCTTGTAGTGGGGTGCAGTTTAGTTGTTAGACAAGTAAATATTTGTTATTGTTTTGTTATTGTCAGTGTAACTGTATGTAACGGGAAAAAATCAAATAAAGTATGTGTATGATTGAATGTTAATTTGTTTTTGGTTTTTAAAGAAGAGGATGGTAATATAAAACAAGTAAAAAAATTAAATTCGACTTGGCCGAATCTATGAATACCCACCACAATGCCCTTTTTAAGTTATAGTAAATTTTCTAGAGTGAAAAAAAAAAATTTTGATTAGAAATATTTTATTTTGTGTAAAAAAACTTTTTTTTTAACTATTTTTTGAAAAAAAAAAAAAAAAATTATTTACTAAATTTTTTTTGAGTGTAAAATTTTTTTGAGTGTAAAATTTTTTTCGAGTGTATTTTTTTTTCTTTTAGTGTAAAAATACTTTTGAGTGACAAAAATGCGTTGTAAAACATTTTTGTGACTTACCAATGTTTTTAAAACATGTTTAACGGGTTTTCAACACGTGAGTTTAAGGTGAGGCGAATCTGAAATTTACGGTTTTGCTAATAACTTTTGAACCACTGGACCGATTTAACTGAAATTCAATACGGATCAGCCAAAAGGAACGGCAAACATATATGCCATACTTCAGTACCCTCAGAATTGCCGTTCGAAAGTTACCGTGTGTTTTATCTCGTAAATTCCAGAAAAACCCTTGCCGAAATTCACTCATTTGCTTATAACTTTTGAACCACTGGACCGATTTCGCTGGATTGCAATACCAACCTGACCAGGTAAATGCCCAACATATATGCCAAACTTCAGGACCCTCCGTAAAGTCTTTCAAAATTTAGCGTGTTTTCAACAGACAGACAGACAGACAGACAGACAGACGGACAGACGGACGGACGGACGGACGGACATCGCTAGATCGTCTTAGAATCGATCGAGGATCATGAATATATATACTTTATGGGGTCCTAGACCAATATTTCGAGGTGTTACAAACGGAATGACAAACTTATATATACCCTCTATCACTAGAGTGGAGGGTATAAAAAGAGGAAAATATGTGAAATACCTTTTTTTGTATTACATATATGTAGGTATAAAACAACAAAAATATTTTACAAAGTAATTTGTTACTCAAAGAAATTTTACACTAAAAAAATATTTACACTCAAAAAAAAATGTTACACTCAAAAAAAAAATGTACACATTATTATTTTTTTTTTGAATGAAATGGCAGACTCAAAAAAATGTTGACAGTCAAAAAAATTTTACACTCAAAAAAATTTGATTGATTAAAAGAAAGTTTGACTCAAAATAATATACATATTTCTAATAAAAAATTTGTTATGCAATTTTTTGAAATTTTTTTTAGAAAATTACAATCAGATAACATTGTGGAGGGTATTCATAGATTCGACCAAGTCGAATTTTATTTTTCTACTTGTTTTTTTTTGCTTTTTCCATTATCAACACAAAAGAAATACAAGTAATGGTATGTAGTAAAAATATGCAACTCACGATATGGCAATTTTAAAAATCTACTACGTAATCCACATACATTTTTGCTACATACAGTTACTCACAAAATTATTTTAACCCTAATTAGATAAATATTTTTAAGTTCTAATAAATTTGTATTGAAAATCAAAATAATAGTTAATAACTTTAAAAAATATTATTATGAGAAAGAATAATCTAGCTCTAACAAGGGAAGTATCTCAACCCTTATGAACCGATTTGCATGAAACTTAAAAAATATATAAAAGAGACAATTCTAAGGTTGGGGTATCTAGGCTTATCGGCCATAACGGGGATTTAGGGGTTCAAAATATGGGTAAAAAAATGACAAAAAAATCGTTTTTTTGATTTTTCAGTTATTTCATCTTAAGAAACTATGTGTTTACATATGAGAAGAAGAAGAAAAAGGTTTTTTAATGCCTATCCAATGGTGGTACACTTAAAAAAATACGTTAGTAGATTTACTAATTTTTTTTTGCTAACGCTAGTTAGCTAACTTTTAGCAAATTTTTAGTTGAGATTAGCTGTTAGCAAAAAATTCTTGTAAACTTCATTTAGCACATTAGCAATTTTAAACAAACTTTGAACTAATTTCTTTTGCTAAATTTGAAATTGAGTTGACAACATTTTTACAAGATTTTTTGCTAATATTAGCAAAATAAATGGTAAATTTTTTTTTATTTTCAGAAAACTTAAAATGGCGCTATCTCGGAAACTAGGCCAGATAGACCAAAATGGAGGCCATTTTTGGTTCTTAGAATCTCCATAGTATCGACGGTCCTCTTCACATGTGTGGACCCTAATGGGCCCTAACTTTGGAACCAAAAAAGTTAGCATTCCCGAAAATTTTAAAATGCTCATATCTCGGTAAATATTGCCGACACAACAAAAAGTCCAAAAGCATTTTTGTAGCTCTCAACACGTAGAACAAGACCGCAAAATAGTCAAAAGCTCTCCGAGTAATATTTTTGAAGTTATCGAGTTTTGTAATTCTCAAGACCCCAGTGGTCTCCTATAATCACGTATCTCAAAAACTAAGCAAGGTAGAGCGAAACGGACACAAATTTTGGATCAAAAACTATGACGATTTTAAAGGAACCCAACTAGGTCTAGGCCCATCGGGGTCTAGACCTATCGGGTCCGAACCCAATGGGGTTCTCAGATGTGTATGAACTAACAAGGGAAGTATCTCAACCCTTATGAACCGATTTGCCTGAAACTTAAAATATATATTAAAGAGACGATTTTAAGGTTGGGGTGTCTCGGCTTTTCAGCCATATCGGTGTTAAAAAATTTCGTTGTCCCCTTATGAAACCATGTGGACCTTCGGGAAAATTTTGATAACTTCCGAACTAAAAGCAATATCGTCTAGGGCAAAAATACGTGTCGACTTAAATTTAATAAAGATTATTTTTTATTTATATGGATATCTTAGGTCTATGTCTGCACATAAATACCCCCCAAAATTTACATATTTTCCTGAAAAAAATATTTAAAGAAGCCGAATTTTTTGAAGGTTATGCCACCATTCGATAGGTATTAAAAAAACCTTTCGTCTCATATGAAAACATCATATAGTTTCTTAAAAAGAAATGGCTGAAAAATCCAAAAAACAATTTTTTCGCCATTTTTTGACCCATGTTTTGAACCCCTAAATCCCCGATATGGCCGATAAGCCGAGACACCCCAACCTTAGAATTGTCTCTTTTATATATATTTTAAGTTTCAGGCAAATCGGTTCATAAGGGTGGAGATACTTTCCTTGTAAGTTAAAAAAAAAAATTAAGTTAACTAATTATTGGCAAAACATTTTTGCTAACTTTAGCAAAAAAATTGCGGGTTTAAAATCAGCAAATTTTCTTGTAGGTTTACAAGCTTTTTTTGCTAACATTACAGTTTTTTTTTTTTGAGTGCCTTTTTTGAGAACCTTGTAAAAATTCGGCTTCTTTAAATACTTTTTCCATGAAAATATGTAAATTTTGGGAGGTATTTATATGAAGATATAGACCTACGATATCTATATGAATACGAAATAATCTTTATTAAATTTAAGTCGACACATATTTTTGCTCTATATTCCTGTTAGTTCGGGAGTTATCGAAATTTTCCCAAAGGTCCACAGTGTTTCATAAGGGGACAGCGAAATTGTTAAACACTGATATGGCCGATAAGCCGAGACACCCCAACAAATATCGCTTAGTAAGAGGCGAGTGGGATATCTATCAAACAAATTTTTTTGTAACTTTGTAACTCAAAACAATGGTTTTCCAATTTTAGCATATGCACTATTAGGAGCAGGCACGTACGCAGGAATTTATTTTTTGGGACGGGGGGGCCAATTTTTTTTTTTAAATTTCGATTTTTTCATTTTTAGAAAACAAAACATTTATTTTAAATTTAAGATAAAAAAGGAATCGAATTTTTTTAAAAAAAGAATTTGAAAATTTATTCAACTTTTCTTTAAAAATTCTCAAATATACCTTACGAGTAAAAACTCAAAACTATGGGACACCTTTTTGAATTGTTGATATATTTTTTCAAAGTTTTTGGATTATAAACCATATTTATGCAGAAAACTTCTAAGAGCATTTTTGGTAAAGAAAATTCTCCGATTCTAAGATACATACGAGGGCGGTCCCAAACCTAGCAGACCTGACGTATAGATGTTAGCAATAGTTTAAAAAAAAATATTTTGGTGAAAAGTGCCAACCTTGTAAAACGGATTTCGCTCCCTCGGACTATTTTCCAAACTTGAAAAAATAGCTCGGTGGTAAAATATTTGCCAAAAGTGAAGAGTCTGTGGTTAATGGTTATTTTAAGGAGCTAGAGTGTTTTAATATAAACAGGGTATCAAAGCTATTGAATATCGCTGGAAAATGTGTATCGAGCTAAAAGGAGTTTATGTTGAAAAATAAATAAATATGTTGCCAACTTTTTTGTGTTTTCTTTGTTAGGTCGGCTAGTTTTGGGACCACAGATTTTGAGACATTTTTGGAACGAAAGACTCCTTAAATTGGGGGAAATTTTTTAAGTTTTACAGTTTTTGAACAAAAAAAAAAAATAGAATTCCAAGACATTTACGATTTAAAACATTTTTCGAATAGAAAATTCTCAAATTTTGAGAATTTTTTTGTACAGAAAAACTCTAAAACTCAGATTTAAAACATTTTTCGTATAGAAAAATTCTTAGATTCTGAGACAGTTTTTTGTATAGAAAAACTCACAGGTTCTAACAAGGGAAGTATCTCAACCCTTATGAACCGATTTGCCTGAAACTTAAAATATATATAAAAGAGACGATTTTAAGGTTGGGGTGTCTCGGCTTATCGGCCATATCAGTGTTTTAAAATTTCGTTGTCCCGTTATGAAACAAAGTGGACCTTCGGGAAAATTTCGATTACTCCCGAACTAATAGGAATATCCTCTAGGGAAAAAATACGTGTCGACTTAAATTTAATAAAGATTATTTCTTATTCATATGTACATCGTAGGTCTATGTCTTCATATAAATACCCCCCAAAATTTACACATTTTCGTGAAAAAAGTATTTAAGAAAGCCGAACTTTTACAAGTTTATGCCACCGTTGCACAGTGCCACATTTGGCCAATCTAGCACGACAAAAATCAAAAAAAAAAAGTTCCCCGATTTTTATGATTTGTTTGTATGTATTAAAAAACATTCCTAATAACACGGAAATACTCATAGAAGAACTATAATTCTATTCGTTATTAAGATGTGGGTGCATAAAGTTGCATCTTGTAAAATCCTGAAAGTAGTGTTCATTATTTCGCATTAATTAAGTCGATTTTAAACTGTTGTAACTTTTTAATAAAAAAAAATATTTTTACACTCTTTTTTGGGAATTTTAAAGGATATTTAAAGGCTTACAGTCATATCTTTTCTTCTTTTTTTTAAATTTTTTTTTTTCTATTTTTTATTAAACTTTTAACATAATAAAAAATTTTGAAAAGAAAATTATATATTTTTTTTTTTTGATGGAATAGAACTTTTGTGTTTGGTCTCTATTGGTCGCCGGACTTTTTCAGACGTATTGACCAATATCCATAGTACTTATTTTAACGGCTAACTTTTGCGACCGTCTGCGACGCCGACTACAGTGGGACGATATGTTAACCTTGTTTTTACATATTTTTTAAACATATTTTTAAAAAGTGGGCGTGGCAATTGTCTGACCGTCCCCTTTTTTTGTGATATTATTTCTACAGTCCTTCAGAGTATATATACCAAGTTTAAAGAAATTACAACCAAAATTAAAAATTTTGTAAAAAGTGGGCGTGGCCGTTAACTGGCCTCCCATATTTTTCATAATGTTGTTTTTGAAGTCAAAACTAACATTTATACCGAATTTCCAGTCAATATAAATAAAATTGGATTTTTGTTGTCCTAGATTGGCCAAATCTGGCACTGTGCGTTGGATAGGCATTAAAAAAAGCTTTCTTCTCATATGTAAACATCATATAGTTTCTTAGATAAAAATGGCTGAAAAATCCAAAAAAAACTTTTTTTCGCCAATTTTTGACCCATGTTTTGAACCCTTAAATCCCCGATATGGCCGATAAGCCGAGACACCCCAACCTTAGAATTGTCCCTTTTATATATATTTTACGTTTCATGCAAATCGGGTTATATGGGTTCAGATACTTCCCTTGTAAGAAAAAGATGTTTGAATTTGAGACATTTTACTTATAGAAAAATTCTTAATTTCTGAAACATGTTTCATTAGAGTGTCCCTTATTTTGGAAATGTTGGAAATGTTGAGACGGTACCCCCTCATTTTTTTCCTTTTGACTAAAAAATAACTCAGGAAAAATTTTACGCCCCTACGACCACGCCTTCCCTACGCGACGGGGCCTTAAAGAACGGGACCTTCAAAATAATTTTTCCATACAAACCAAAAATTTTTTTTTGATTTTTAATTTTTTTGTTATTAATTATAATATAACTTGATTAGCTTATTTACGACAAAAAATTTGATTTTGGTGGGATGAGGCTTTCAGTTCTAAAAAAATTTTCGAAAAAAAAATTTAGAGCTTTTGGGGTCCTACAGTAAAAATTTTTAAAAATTTTTTTTTTTTAGTTTTGACAAGCAACTGTTTTAGTTGTAATGTTGCTTTTAATGGTATATATTCATAAAAAAATATTATTCATATCTGTGACATCTTGATCGTGTATCGAAAAACATCAAAAATGCATTTTTTACCCTTTTTTAGATCACGATAAAGATGTCACAGATAGGAATAATATTTTTTTATGAAAATATATCATTAAAAGCAACAATTCAACTAAAACGGTTGCTTGTCAAAACTAAAAAAAGATATTTTTTAAAAAATTTTTACTGTAGGACCCCAAAAGCTCTAAATTTTTTTTTCGAAAAATTTTTTAGAACTGAAAGCCTCATCCCACCAAAATCAAATTTTTTGTCGTGAATAAGCTAATCAAGTAATATTATAATTTATAACAAAAAAATTAAAAATCAAAAAAATTTTTTTTTGCTTTGTATGGAAAAATGATTTTTAAGGCCCCGCTCTTTACGGCCCCGTCGCGTAGGGAAGGCGTGGTCGTAGGGGCGTAAAATTTTTCCTGAGTTATTTTTTAGTCAAAAGGAAAAAAATGAGGTACCGTCTCAACATTTCCAACATTTCCAAAATAAGGGACACTCTAATGTTTCATACAGAAAAATTCTTAGATTCTGAATAATTTTTCGTGCAGAAAAACTCGCAGATTCTAAGACATTTATCGTATATAAAAAGTTCTCTGACAAGGGAAGTATCTCAACCCTTTTGAACCGATGTGCCTGAAACTTAAAATATATATTAAAGAGACGATTTTAAGGTAGGGTGTCTCGGCTTATCGGCCATATCAGTATTTAAAAATTTCGTTGTCCCCTTATGAAACCATGTGGACCCTCGGGAAAATTTTGATAACTTCCGAACTAACAGGAATATCATCCAGGGAAAAAATTCGGGTCGACTTAAATTTAATAAAGATTATTTCTTATCCATATGGATATCGTAAGTCTATGTCTTCACATAAGTACCCCCCAAAATTTACACATTTTCCTGAAAAAAATATTTAAAGAAGCCGAATTTTTACAAGATTATTCCACCATTAGATAGGCATTAAAAAAACCTTTCTTCTCATATGAAAACATCATATAGTTTCTTAAAAAGAAATGGCTGAAAAATCCAAAAAACTATTTTTCGCCATTTTTTGACCAATGTTTTGAACCCCTAAATCCCCGATATGGCCGATAAGCCGAGACACCCCAACCTTAGAATTGTCTCTTTGATATATATTTTAAGTTTCAGGCAAATTGGTTCATAAAGGTTGAGATACTTCCCTTGTGAGACATTTTTCGTATTGAAAAATTCTGAGATTTTCTTAGACATTTTTTGTATTGAAAAATTCTCAGACTCTGAAAAATTTTCGTATTTAAAAATTCTCAGATTCTGAGACATTTTTCGTATAGTTATTTTTTCTATACGAAAATCTTAGATTTGTATAGAAAAGTTCAGAGATCCTGAGACGTTTTTGCATAGAAGAGTTCTCAGATTCTAACACATTTTTCGTAAAGAAAAATTTCTCAATTTGGTATAGAAAAATTCCTGAGCCTGATACATTTTTCGTATAGATTTTTCCGATTCTGAGTCATTATTCGTACACAAAATACGCAGATTATAAGAGGTTTTTTTGTATAGACAAATTCTTTGAATTTAAAATATTTTTCGTATAGAAAAAGTCTGAGAAAAATTAATGTAATATTAAAAAATCTTTTATTCATCTATTGAATGAGAAAATTTACGAATTCTAAAACATTTTTCTAAAGAAAAGTTCTTAAATTCACAATATTTTTTGTCGATAAAATTTTCCCAGTTCTATTTAGATATTTAAAAAAAAACACTTTTATTAATTTTTTTTTGTAAAAAAGTTCCAAATTCAAAGAAGATGTTTCGATTTAAAAATTGTCAAATTTGGTTAAACTTGGAATTACAAAAGCTTCAAATTAGTGTATACGACACAATTTTCAATTCATATGTTCTGAAACTTTATTTTACCAAAAAAAAAAATGCTCAAACCCATTGACAAATTTCGTAATTGTCAATGAAAAATAAAATACATATATTTTTAAATATCAAAGTTTTTCCGGCGATTAGAAATCTAGCCAAATGTGGCAGCGTCTTTAAATATAGTCGAGAAAAAAGTTAATGGAATAATATTCAAGATGCATAACTTACTTGGTCAGTCGCAATTACCGTTGAAAGGTGTCTTATTCACTACCGTAAAAGTTTACGAATTTAAGCCCACTCAACATTTTTTTCAATCAAAATTTTTTCAATGTGTTTAAATTTTCAGAAAAAATATTCGTTAGATTAGACATAAAAAGAAAAAAAATAATACTGAGCCTTTTTTTGTTAACCAACGTATATTTTGTAGGGCAAAGTCTTAAAATTTTTATATGACTAAAACATTTTGGGGGGGGGGGGGGGGTAGCCGGTGCCCCAGGGCCCCCCCTCTGCGTACGTGCCTGATTAGGAGTGTGATAGTGCATAAGATTTCGATCCGCTACAACCCCTAATTTTGTTAGGTTGAAACAAATGCATGCGCCAAAAAATAGGGGAGGTGGGTGGTGGCCCCTATCAGGGTCAAAGTTAAGCGTAAAGGGATAAAAATCCACAAAAACCACCACAGCTTCTCTAGAAACGCCCGTGGAGGGTGCAATGTGAGACCGGCCGGCCATTAATTTCCGCAGGAGCATATTGGAGGACATATTTCCTCTATAAAATGTTTACAAATTAATTTATTTATTAGGCTTTTGCACTTATGTAAAACAATTTTATCATTATTTTTTTTTTTATGTTTACACCTACACTCAACCAAAAATCATTGTATTCCCAAAGAAAATCGCTGTAAATTCAACAGAAATCATTGTTGATTTTGACCCTACAAATATTTATGTTGATTTCAATAAAAATTATTGTCAGTTTTTGTAAAAGTTGATCAACTCGTTTTTTTGTAAATCAACTCTAATTTTTTGTAAATTCAACTCATATTTTTGTTAATATAAGAAATTTTATTAATAAAAAAAAACTTGTTGTTATTTGTTAATATTCTTTTATTAAACATAAATCACAATATTTTTGTATTTTCGTCGGCTTTTTAAGCTGCAATATTTGAAGATTTTCACACACACTTCGTTTATTCATGTTATGCACTCATAAGCCATTCTCCAGTTTTCTGATGATACCAAACAAAATCCTTAAAAAAAACAAAAAAGTTTAATATAGTATGAATACATACAGTAATCAATGTACATATTTTTTTACAAATATTTACAAATCAGATCCTATTTTTATTTATTTTTATAATATTAAATATTTTTATAAAAAACAAACACATAAAATAATTTTATAAGAGATACCCAGCAAAACTTTGGTAATGGGTAGTGATTATATAACACATTACCAGGTAATGTATATACCTTATTTGTAGCATTATTTTAGGATGTCTAATCAAACATTTGTTCCACAACGTATTATTTTAAAGTGAAAAATAATGCATTACTAATAATTTGCTACGTAATGCATGATTATTGGAAAAATGTATTTCATATTTATTATTTCTAAACATTATATCATGGATGATTTATATTTGGTTACATTATGTATTATTTGAAAGTTTGAAATAATGCATTATTTATAATTAAATGCATAATGCATTACAATAACATAAAAAATAATTATTTTATAAAAAAATGCATAAGTTTAAACTAGAGATGGGCTCACGACAAGAAATTTCTAACGACACACACTCAATAGCATATTATATCTACTTACACTCACTTACAATCACGTGAGTAAATTTAATACAAAATTACATTTTCAGTACTCGTAACACCTTATATATTACGTTCTGGTATGCTATATTATATACCTTACTCGTAACCTATAAAATATCATATATTTTACACCTTACTGGTATTCTTCGTTATAAATTTATGACTTATTTTATACCTTACTGGTATTCTATGTGATAATGTAAATGCATTACTTTGAGTCTCATCGCCTGTTAAAATCATCAATGCTGCAATGTATAAAATAAGAGATCATATACCTTATTTTATACCTTATTTGGTAATCTAAGTTTTGCTGGGTAAACACGATTCACATTGCTACCAACTCACTCGTCACTCGTTAATAAGAAAAAAAAAAAACTGAACGAACAGGGTTGTTTTTTCCATTTTGATTTATCTATTGAATTCTGTATAATCGTTGTAAATAGTTGATTCAACTTTACTGATTATTCAACGATATCAACATTAATTTTTGTTGAATACGGCATTATTCTGTAAAACTTGATCTACAATGGGTTTACTAATTTTTCTACGAAGATATTTCTATGAGTGTACAGAAGAGGGCGGACAGAAAATTTTTTTATGGATTACACGTGGAATGACAAAGTGTGCATTAGGGCGTACCGTCAAATTAAAATTTTCGAATTTAATGTCGTAATGCCTGCCAAACGATGGCCACGTTAGAGCTGTGTTAAGTGTGTAATCTAAAAAATATAAAAACTCGATGTTTGTCCTAAAATGCTGATCTGCGATTTTGGTCCACAGATGCTGATCAGCATTTTCGGATTAATATCGTGTTTTTATATTTTTTTAATATTTTTTAGACAACAAAAGTTGGAAAATGTTAAGTGTGTTATTTAAAAAATATTTAAAAAATAAAAAAACGCGATTTTGGTCCAAATAGTATGTTGATCAGCGATTTTGGTCCACCGATGCTGATCAGCACTTTCAAACCAAAATCGTGTTTTTATATTTTTTCACTATTTTTTAAATAACACACCTAATATATCCAACTTTTGAGACCAATTTGGATAAAAAATAATTTTTATGTTAAAAAATCAGCATCTGTGGACGAAAATCGCGGATTTGGATTTTTTTAAATATTCTTCCAATAAAGTACGCAAACTTTCCGAATTCTTGAGCCGGATTTGGTCAAAAAATTCGGACATGAATTTTGACTGAAGATGACCTTGCAAATTTTTTTCATAAATTTTCCCACAATCAGCTCCTACGTGGCCATCGTTTGGCAAGTATTACGACACACTGTGGTTCCAAATCCAAATCTAGGTGGACAAAAGTCTAAAAAGTTTGAACCTCTACATTAAAAAAAGGTAGGTGTTTTAAATAGCTAACAACATGCCTAGACTAGACGCAAAATATTTTGATTAAATAAGGGATTTAACTTTGTCCCCGCAGCACTAGAACACCAATGTTTGTTCACGAAAATGTTTGTAATTAAAAACTAAGAAATTCAATACAAAACTAAGTAGCTTATACCAAGTGAATTATTTGCAGGAAATTGCCGTGAATTGTTTTTTATATAGCCATGGGTATATACTTATCAAAAAAATTTTCATGGGTTCGAAATTTTTTCGCGATTTCTTAATATCGGTTTTTGAAGTTAGGGTCATAAGTAAAAAAAAAAAATTAGATTATCAATCTTTTAAAGCTTGCCAAAAAAAAACCGCTCCAAGTTGCGGGCAAGCCACTATATACATCTCTTAAAGTAACTATCAGAGAGTATGTTTCATCTTTCATCTCATCCAGCGGCGTCCAGCTGCATTTTTTATAGCGTTTTTAAAAAAGTCATTTTTTCTGCAATATTTATAACTCTCAAGAAAATGCTTATAATATTCAGGATCTTCTGTACATATTTTTGTAACAAATACCTCTACAGTATTTTTTATAAGTGTTATATCACATATTTTTCTTTTCCCGCAACTCTAGAAGCACAAAAAGGATTTAATTCAAACATTCTAAAAAAACTACACATTAAAAGTAATTCGACATAGCTAGTCTTTACTGTAATGCTCAGAAAAGCTTTTTATATCATTTTTAAATACTTCCTTTAAATTAAGTGCCCTAAAGTAGCAAAAAGTAATTAAATTTTTCCAGTTGTAGCGAAAAGTCCAATTAAGTTGAAGCTATTTTAGTAAAACCCACTGTATTTTCAAAAATATTGAAGCTACAATTTTTTAAAGCATTTTTTTGAAATCAGCGACCCCAAAAACATAAAATACCATGGTTAAATACTTTTGTCCACCTAGTTTTGGAATCGGAACCACAGTGCGACATGAAATTCGTAAATTTAAATTTGACGGGACGCTCTAGTGAGCATATCACCTTTTAAGCAACATTTATTAACTTTTGATTTCCCCAAGTATCCGGGCATTTGTTTTATTTTCAATCGGATTAAATTAACCCATTGCGATCAAAGTTTTAAATTTTTATTAAAAAAAAAATGTTATTATCCTAGGCCTAAAACATATGTGGTAAAAATTTGAGGCTAATCGGCTTAAATTAACTGTCGCCGGGCACAATGGGATTTTAAAAACACTAAAAAAATATGTATTGCGATAAATTTTTGTTAATTTTGATGAGCTGAATACGAATATCAAAAAATTTTTAAAATTGGTCGAACAGGTTTCGAGCGGAATTTTTCTACGTTCAAGAATTTTTTTAATTTTTTTTTTTTCAAAAATCCAAAATTTTTATCGAAGGGCGGTGCTGGTTAGTCGGCTTTTCTCCAATTAAGTTTAAATGAAAGTTTGTCTTAGGCACTATCAAATAGTCAAGAGAAAGAAATTTTGAGCTTTTGTTAAAAATTTTTAGAACGTAGAAAAAATACCGCCATATTTTGCAAATTTCAATTAGTGATATATCGAAAACCTTTCTACCGATTTAAAATTTTTTTTTGATATTTTTTTTTTTTTTTTTAAATTTCAAAAATCAAAAACTTTGATTGCTGGGCACCAGGGGTCTATTAATCCGAATTTCTTCAAATTTGTACCTCATTAGTTTAAGGACCTTCAACATCGGAAGAAAAAAATTTAACATACAAAAAAACTGCCAGTCTAATGTATTCTCATACCAAATTCCTTAAACTCCTTTTGTCATTTGACATATTTACTGTATATTTGTGCTCATACAAGTGAAAACTTAAAGCTGCCAAAGGATTTATGGATTCAGACTTTTATTTATATTCTACTTTTATTTTTTATTTTTTGCTTTAACAAAAGCTGAAGTAGAATTTTTCTAACTCAGAAACAGATTTAAATCAGTTTTCTTACTTGTGAGTATAAATATTGTCAAAAAAGATAATTTTGTTATTAAAAAGATTTATTATGATTTATTTTGATTTAAAAAATTGAAATATATTGCACATTTTTAAAGAAATTGAAAAACAAAAGTAATATACATTAAATTAAAACGACTGCATTTAAACAAAAGTGATTTAATACTGCACAAAAAGGGGAATGTTGAGTTATTATATGGTAAATTATAGTTTTGTACGAGTGGGTGCCATAAATTTACTTTACTAACTATATAATTACTTATGGAAATATTACCTACACTATTAGAAGTAGTAATATACTAATATACTAAAGGAGGTGGGTGGTTTAAATACTAAAATTGATTTTTCAAAAATTTATTATATAAGGAGTTGTCAAATAACAATTACACAGCCCCACAAAAAAAAAATTTGACAGAGTTTTGTACTCCTGCCCAAAATATTAAATCATGATAATGTTTTGCGGAAGATTTGGGTGTACTTGCGAAAGCAAAGTTTTTTAGAAAAAATAATGTTATATTACTTTGCTATTCCATGCAAAACGAATTGAAATATCAGTCGAGGACCCCATTAAAAAACCAAAAGAGCTGTACATTTCGTAAGTGAGTGCAAAAATAAGTGCAAACAAGTGTTTTTACATTTTGGAGAGTATAAAAGATTCGGCACCAAAGAATATCCACTCTCACTTGTTTTATGTACACCCAAAAAAAACGTGGGTATTCAATACTAAAAATTTAACTAAATTTTAGCCCAAAAGGACCTAGTGCAGGAATTGGTAAACAATACTAAAATTTTTTACTAATATTATTTAAAACCAGTAAAAATTTCTAATTTTAATACTTTAAAGACTAAAATTAGTAACTAATTAGTAGATTTCGGTACAAAATCACTTACTAAACCTTTTACTGTACAATTATTTTGAGTGTACATTTGATAAACAAATGGAAAATTTTTATGCGAAAAGCTTAGACTTGGTGAAAAAGTAGTTTTTGTAAAATAAAATGATTTTTTTTTCACGAAAAACAAAATTATGTTAAAAAAAATTTAATGAACCCAAAATTTTTGGTGAACAAACATTTTGATGAAAAAAAGTTTTTGATGAAAAAAATATTAAAAAAAAAAATTTGGTGAGAAAAAAATTGATAATAAAAAATTAGATAAAAAATTTGATAAAAAAAAATTATAAAAAAATATGATAAAAAAAAATTTACGAAAAAAAAATTGATAAAAAAAAATAATGAAAAACAAATTGATGAGAAAAAAAATTGATGAAAAAACAAAAAAATTGATGAAAAAAATTTTGATGAAAAAAAAATTTTTTTGATGAAAAAAAAAAAAAATTGACGAAAAAGAAAATTAACGAAAATTTGATGAAAAAAAAATTGATGAAAAAAATTTAAAAAAAAAGAAAAATGATAAAAAAAAATTGATGAAAAAAATTTTTTTGATGAAAAAAAAAAAAAAAAAATTATGAAAAAAAAAAAATTTGATGAAAAAAAAGTTTGATGAAAAAAAAAAAAAAAATTGATGAAATAAAAAAAATTTATGAAAAAAAAAAAATTTTTATGGAAAAAAAATTTGATGGAAAAAAAATTTATGAAAAAAAAAAAAATTGATAAAAAAAAAATTGATGAAAAAAAAAAATTGATAAAAAAAAAAAATTTATGAAAAAAAAATTTGATGAAAAAAAATAATTTTTTTGGTGAAAAATAATTATGTTACTTTTTATTCACCAGCTGGTGAAAAACGATTTTATTCACTACGAGGTGAATTATTATCCAAGTTACAAACCCAAGTTATTAAAATTTTTGGTTTTAAGAAAATGAAAATAGTAATTCTTGTTTTCCTTTTCGTTAATTGTTAGCTTATACAGGGTGGTCCAATAACTGGTATCTTTTTAAAACATGCAATGAAATGAACAATACTCAATAGTTTTGAAACCTTATGGCTTTATTTGAAAGAGCAAATATTCCCATTATTTATGGCAAACGACTTCATTCATGCGGTTGCCTGGGTTAGCTCCGCAGTAGCTCATTCTCGGCACCCATTTTTCTAATGTTTCTGGTTCTATCTCACGAATGGCTTAAACGATATTCGTCGAATGGGCCTAGAACATTTCTGGATTTCCCATGTTGCATGAATCTTTAACGAGACCCCTCAAAAAAATTTTTAAAGTTTTTAATCGGCAGCTCTGAAGTGATCAATTGTCACCGCGAATATGGCGAAAAACACGATTTCCGAACTAAGTGCGCAAAATATCGATTGTTTGATGGACTGTGGGACATATTGCGACATTCTTCTGAAAATAAATGTCATCCAAGTTGGTATATTCTATTACGGCCAACAAAAAGTCGGTAATCATGGCTATGTAGCGCTCATCTTTGACGAAAATGGGAGTTTCAGCTGTATTTTTGAAAATATTGTGTAATGATGCTGATACTCAAATCTATTGCTTTCTATAGATGAATTGGATTCTTTACAATACCTTGCGAGTTTTACGATCCCAAGATGTACCAATTTGTTTGTTAACATAACCTCATTTGAGTGCCTTATTTCGGTTAAAAACTTTTTTTCGAAAAACGTGCAGTTTGGCAGCGCAGTACTGCGCTACAACGCGATACAGCGGAGCAAGCCGAAGACGCATCAATGAAGTTGTTTGCCATAAAAAACGGGAATGTTTGCTCTTTCAAATAAAGGCATAAGGTTTCAAAACTATTGAGTATTGTTCATTTCATTGCATGTTTTAAAAAGATACCAGTTATTGGACCACCCCTTATAGTCAAACTGAAGTGGCATCCTGCAACTTTTTTAAAATTAGACACCAGCCTAAAAACAATATCATGTTAAAAAGAAATGTTTCTGATCAAAAAACTAGACCCACAAATTTATGTGTATTTAGAACAAGTCTCAGATTTTGAGAAATTTTTCCCATAGAAAAAGTCTCAGATTTTTTAGACATTTTTGGTATAGAAAAAGTCTCAGATTCTGTGACATTTTTCTTATAGAAAAAGTTTTGACATCTGAGACATTTTTTTCTAAGTCTCAGATTCTGAGAAAAAGTCTCAGATTCTGGGACATTTTTCCTATAGAAAAAGTCTCAGATTCTGGGACATTTTTCCTGTAGAAAAAGTCTCAGATTCTGAGACGTTTTTCTTATAGAAAAAGTTTCAGATTCTGAGACGTTTTTCTTATAGAAAAAGTCTCAGATTCTGAGACGTTTTTCTTATAGAAAAAGTCTCAGATTCTGAGACATTTTTCTTATAGAAAAAGTCTCAGATTCTGAGACATTTTTCTTATAGAAAAAGTCTCAGATTCTGAGACATTTTTCTTATAGAAAAAGTCTCAGATTCTGAGACATTTTTCTTATAGAAAAAGTCTCAGATTCTGAGACATTTTTCTTATAGAAAAAGTCTCAGATTCTGAGACATTTTTCTTATAGAAAAAGTCTCAGATTCTGAGAAATTTTTCTTATAGAAAAAGTCTCAGATTCTGAGACATTTTTCTTATAGAAAAAGTCTCAGATTCTGAGACATTTTTCTTATAGAAAAAGTCTCAGATTCTGAGACATTTTTCTTATAGAAAAAGTCTCAGATTCTGAGACATTTTTCTTATAGAAAAAGTCTCAGATTCTGAGACATTTTTCTTATAGAAAAAGTCTCAGATTCTGAGACATTTTTCTTATAGAAAAAGTCTCAGATTCTGAGACATTTTTCTTATAGAAAAAGTCTCAGATTCTGAGACATTTTTCTTATAGAAAAAGTCTCAGATTCTGAGACATTTTTCTTATAGAAAAAGTCTCAGATTCTGAGACATTTTTCTTATAGAAAAAGTCTCAGATTCTGAGACATTTTTCTTATAGAAAAAGTCTCAGATTCTGAGACATTTTTCTTATAGAAAAAGTCTCAGATTCTGAGACATTTTTCTTATAGAAAAAGTCTCAGATTCTGAGACATTTTTCTTATAGAAAAAGTCTCAGATTCTGAGACATTTTTCTTATAGAAAAAGTCTCAGATTCTGAGACATTTTTCTTATAGAAAAAGTCTCAGATTCTGAGACATTTTTCTTCTAGAAAAAGTCTCAGATTCTGAGACATTTTTCTTATAGAAAAAGTCTCAGATTCTGAGACATTTTTCTTATAGAAAAAGTCTCAGATTCTGAGACATTTTTCTTATAGAAAAAGTCTCAGATTCTGAGACATTTTTCTTATAGAAAAAGTCTCAGATTCTGAGACATTTTTTTTATAGAAAAAGTCTCAGATTCTGAGACATTTTTCTTATAGAAAAAGTCTCAGATTCTGAGACATTTTTCTTATAGAAAAAGTCTCAGATTCTGAGACATTTTTCTTATAGAAAAAGTCTCAGATTCTGAGACATTTTTCTTATAGAAAAAGTCTCAGATTCTGAGACATTTTTCTTATAGAAAAAGTCTCAGATTCTGAGACATTTTTCTTATAGAAAAAGTCTCAGATTCTGAGACATTTTTCTTATAGAAAAAGTCTCAGATTCTGAGACATTTTTTCTTATAGAAAAAGTCTCAGATTCTGAGACATTTTTCTTATAGAAAAAGTCTCAGATTCTGAGACATTTTTCTTATAGAAAAAGTCTCAGATTCTGAGACATTTTTCTTATAGAAAAAGTCTCAGATTCTGAGACATTTTTCTTATAGAAAAAGTCTCAGATTCTGAGACATTTTTTCTTATAGAAAAAGTCTCAGATTCTGAGACATTTTTCTTATAGAAAAAGTCTCAGATTCTGAGACATTTTTCTTATAGAAAAAGTCTCAGATTCTGAGACATTTTTCTTATAGAAAAAGTCTCAGATTCTGAGACATTTTTCTTATAGAAAAAGTCTCAGATTCTGAGACATTTTTCTTATAGAAAAAGTCTCAGATTCTGAGACATTTTTCTTATAGAAAAAGTCTCAGATTCTGAGACATTTTTCTTATAGAAAAAGTCTCAGATTCTGAGACATTTTTGTTGTAGAAAAAGTCTCAGATTCTGAGACATTTTTCTTATAGAAAAAGTCTCAGATTCTGAGACATTTTTCTTATAGAAAAAGACTCAGATTCTGAGACATTTTTCTTATAGAAAAAGACTCAGATTCTGAGACATTTTTCTTATAGAAAGAGTCTCAGATTCTGAGATATTTTTCCTATAGATTAGGCTGAGACGTTTTTCCTATAGAAAAAGTCTCAGATTCTAAAACATTTTTCCTATAGAAAAAGTCTCAGATTCTGAGACATTTTTCCTATAGAAAAAGTCTCAGATTATAGAAAAAGTTTTAGATTCTGAGACATTTTTCCTATAGAAAAAGTCTCAGATTCTGAGACATTTTTCTTATAGAAAAAGTCTGAAATTCTGAGACTATTTGCTTATAGAAAATCATTCAGATATTTTTTTTATTGGGTCTTGTTTCTGATTCAGAACCCTTTTTTTGTGGGGTTGAGTTGTTAATCAACAAACAATTTTTATCTCAGTTACTTTCTCAAATATAAAAAATTAATCAAAGAATTTATTGATTTAAAGCTCTGTTGCTGCTTTGTTGTATATGTGTTAATATATTTGTGTGCATTTTAAAGCAATGGCCATGAAATGTGACACTTGTTTAACACAACTAAAACTTTTGATTGTATGTGTACTTTTTAGTTTGTTGTGTGGTTGAAAGTTTTTTTTTGTTGAGTGCTGGTGGGTTTAAGCCAAACAGTTTGGCATCCTGTACATCGAATTCATTTGTCTTTGGCAGTTTTTGAGGGGTAACTGCAAATGAAAGCAGCAGCAGCAGCATTTGGCGTCATTTAAGTGCACCGTCATTATTGTGTTGTCGTTTTCGTTTTAACAATGATGGAAAGACGATCAAAATGGCGCCACTTAAATTAGCCAACATCTGTTTTTTTTTTCTCTTACTCTGTTTATTCTAATCCCTTTTCTTTTCACTTTCAACCCACTTAAAGGTTATAAATTTCTTTGGAGAAAAAAACGTAAAATGAATTAACCCTCAAAGGAAATAAATTTTTATTTTTTTTATTTGTCATCAACGTGTTCTTGTTTGCGGTACAGATTATTTTGTTGAGTGAGTTTATACCCTCCAAAACGTAAAAAATAAAGAAAACAAGTGATAATGTTAAATTCGGATGTGCCGAATCTATGATACCATTTAAAATGTTAAAACATAAAAAAAAAATCCAATTTTCAGGAGTCTAGCTCTTTGTTTTGGACTGAATCGTGTTTTATACAGACGGACGGACGGACATTCATAGAATGACCGAATTTTTACTGCATCAACTGACTTTCAGTTGGAAAATGGCAAATTTATTTTCTTTTTTAACAAACATCAACATTTATTTTTTACTGTTAATAAAATATTCTAAAATAAATAACATTGAACATTAAAAAATAACTTCACTTTCGTTTTTTTACCAACAAATTCGAAAAAATAACCTACGAAAACATTACAAATTAATGATTGTTGTGTTATTTTTACCAACAAATTCAGAAAAAAATTACCTATATAACCATTAAAAATTAATGATTTGTTAGGCTATTTTTACAATTTTTCTATTGTATTTTATTTTAAAAAATGTTTAATAAAATTTTTGGGGAATCGATCCCACAATCAACTACATTCTGGCCAGACACTCTACTAGGGTTGCCAGACGGCCTGGATTTTCCAGTTATTTGAGGTCTGGTCCAGTTTCCAGTTAAAAAACGATTTCTTTCTTTAACAATTACACCGCTCAATAGTCATTTTCCGGTTTGAATTTTAGTAGACTTTGATCTTCTGATTCCAAATCTGTACTCCAAATTTTTCCATCACGTCCAGATTTTTAGTTATTCACGGTTAAAAATGCGAAAAATGACGATTTTTGCATTATTTGAAAGCGTGCACAGCAGCCATTGAGTGGAATACAAATCTGGTAAAAAGCGCAAAAGTATAATTTGTCTTTGGTCTTCAACATAGAAAACATTTTTTTTTCTAATTATTGCGTTTGGTTGGGTTACAAT
The DNA here is from genome assembly GCA_963921195.1 of Pegoplata infirma. NCBI lineage: Eukaryota > Metazoa > Arthropoda > Insecta > Diptera > Anthomyiidae > Pegoplata > Pegoplata infirma. Next base: position 104,674 of record CAWUER010000608.1, read on the forward strand.
TGCGTTTTAAAATGACTCTGTTAAAATTATCATTTTTGTAAAAAAGATAAGGTAGATAGATACCTTAGTTTTTTTTTTGATATTTTTCAAAGAAAAACTAAAAAAAAATGTTTTACAAATTTAAGTTTTCTGTGTTATTTTTCGTCAAACCGGAAGATATCTTTAATGGGTTTAAAAGTCTATAAGAAAGAATGAACTTTTGCCTAAATTTTGAGCTCATCACAGTAAAGATTGATCATCTGGTTTTTGTTTTAGAGCCTTTTAAAAATGTTGCTTTTTCTAATTTTTTTCACAGTGTTTTATTTAAAATACATGTTTGGCCAATAATAGTGCAACAACTTAAAATTTTTTTGATCATATATTTCAGATCATAGTTCAATTCTACTCTAACGCTTAATACCAGATTTTTATTCCACCAAGTAGCTGCTGTGCAGGCTTTCAAAAAATCGCGTTTTTTCGCATTTTCAACCGCGAATAATTAAAATTCTAGACGTGATGGAAAAATTTGGAGCACAGATTTGGAATCAGCGAGTCAAAATCTTTAAAAATTTTGTATCAAACTTCAAACCGGAGTCAAAAACCTTTGATTTGTTGAGCGGTGTTATTTTTTTTTTAATATATATATTTTTTACAATTTTTTGGGACTACTTTTTGAATAAAACATTAATCATAAATCTATATAAATAAAAATCAATTGTCGTTCGTTGGTAACCGCATCAGTTGAGAACGGCTGGACCGATTTGCACAATTCTTTTTTTGAAATGTTCGTCATAGTCCAACTTAGGTTTTTACGTAAAGCAAAATTGACCACGCCCACTTTTACGCCCACTTTTTTCAATTAATCTAAAATCGGAAAACGGCTGCACCGATTTGGGTATTTTTGTATTAAAATGTTCGTAGCAATCCAATATAAGTTTTTAGTGAAAGAAAAATCAACCACGCCCACTTTTACGCCCACTTTTTCAATTTATCTAAAATCTGAAAACAGCTGGACCGATTTGTCTAAATTTTTTTAAATGAATTTTTAATCATATTCCAACTTTGGTTTTTACGTAAAAAGAACTTGACCTCACCCACTTTGGCTAATTTTTGTTGAAAATTTTCATCATAATTCAACTAGGGTTTTAACGAATAGTAAAATTTCCCAAGCCCACTTTTGTTATGTATCGAAAAAACTAACGGTTATAGTCCGCAAAAGATTCTTAAGGAAAGAAAAATTGTCCACGCCTACTTTTACGCTCACTTTTCCCAATATATATATTTTAAATCATGGAATGGCTGAATCAATTTGTCTATTTTTGTTTTTAATGTGCGTCATATTCCAGCTTAGGTTTTTTTGGAAATAACAATTTTCCATTTCTACGCCTACTTTTGAATGGAGGGACCGAGTTGGTTTAATTCAAATAAGGTTTTTACTTTAAGGAATGATGTTTTCGATGTATATAAAAACTGCTCTATAGAAAAATAAAATATAGAATAATAAAATATAAATAAAAATCAAATGTAGTTCGTTGGTAATCGGATCACTTGACAACTGACCGATTTGGATAATATTTTTTTTTTTTAATGTTCGTCTTAGATTTTTTCGGAAAGCAAATTAATCACTCCCACTTTTACATCTCCTTTTTTCGATATATCTAAAATCGGGTCGCCATAGTCCAACTTAGGTTTAAACGGAAATAAAAATTGTTCACGCCCATTTTTATTTCGATATATCTAATACGGAAGAACGACATGGCCGATTTGGCTATTTGTTGACATTCGTGATAGCACAACAAAGGTTTTTACGGAAAGAAAAATTGTCCACTCCCACTTTTTCAATAAATCTAAGATCGGAGAGCGAATGATCTGATTTGATAATTTTTTTCTTTAATGATCACTATAGCCCAAGTAAGGATTTTACGGAAATAATTATTGTACTACCCCACTTCAAAGCCCACATTTTTCAATAACCTTCAAATTTGCAACACTTGAGAACGCCTGGACTGATTTGGCTATTTTTTTGTTTTAAATGTTCTTTATAGTCCATATAATTGGTCGGAAAGAAAAATTCTCCTCGCCAACTTTTTTTTTGATATATCTAAAATTAATTTTTACTCCAACTCGATCTATTAAAAAAAATATTTCTTAATAGATTCCGCATAAACTTGGTCCAAATCAAGTTTAACTTACCACACAAATTTTAACGCCAAATTTTGTCTAAATAAGTCGACTACTAATGACCGGACCGATTTTTTTATGTTAATAATAGTTCTAATTAGGTTTTTAAGGAAATATAAATGAGAAAAGTGTCCCGAAAAAATGGAAAATTCGGGAAAACTGTAAAGGGTTGTATGAACTCAAGACGATAGCTCACAGTAAGAACGAAGGATATGCGTAATTCATTGTTGTGTTGTTCATAATGATACTAAAGAAGTTTTAAATTTGTACAGGTCGCAAAGTCGAAGACATGGTTATTTTTTTTGTTCTTAAAATATAATTTGAAGATGATTATCTGCCTAATTGGGTGCTTAAAAACTACTCCCACAAATCTTTGTAAGCCAAGAAATTCATTACATTTTTTGCAGGGCTATATATTGGAAGCGAGATGAAATATAACACTGATCTTATATTTGGGCCAGCAACGCGGACCGGGCCAGCTAGTATAACATAAATGCCTCTTTTTGATACGGAAAATGTGATCTTTTTTTACAACTTTTTCGAGCAGCTCGGCCAGTCTAGCGATTTCGGCACGAATGTTTTCCTCGTCGATGATTTAAGGATTCTTGGCGTACATTTTTCTTTTAAAATAACACCACAAAAAGTGTCTGGATGGGTCAAATCTGCAAATGATGGTCAATTTTTTGACTTGACTTTTTTGACTTCGCACGTCCGGCAAATTTTAACTGTCCTCCTAGATTTTCAGATTTGACCATTTTGGCATTATTTTGTGGGGTTATTTAAAAAGAAAAATATACTCTAACAATCGAGATGCTCGAAAAAGTAATAGAAATGCTTAAAAAAGGCACATTTTGGCGTGGCAAATAGAGACGGCCATTTAGTCCAAAATAAAAATATGTATCTCACAGATATGAAAATCGGTTGATTTTTTTTTTTTTTTTCAAATTATTAAAAAAAAATATGTATGGGTCCAGTTACTTTTTTCAAAATCCAGCTGAAAATTTTCCATTGTCCAGTTATTTGAGTTCTAGCATCTGGCAACCCTACACTCTACCCATCGTGCCAAAGTCACTTGATACAAACATGTTTTTATATTTCTACAAACAATTTTTTGAATTTTTTAATTTTATATAAAAAATGCTATATTTTCGATTTATGCAGGTTTCAAAAAAAAAAATTAAGGTGGAGTAAGTTTTAAAAAATGCATTAAAAAATTGCATTTGCATCAAATATGCATTTAAAAAAAATCTTTTTTAAGTGCATTCATATACAAAAGGACAATTGTTAATGTCAGATGCTTTTTGAATCGTAAAAATCTAATAAATACTACTTTCAAAGATATGGCTCTTCAAAGTTACATACTATTTTGACAAAATTACAGACTAAACATAAAATTTATTTTTTGTATGGAAAAACCTCATAAGTAGCTTTTAAAAAAATTACGAAAGGTGGAAAAAACCGAAGGCCAAAAAAAAACTGCACTTAGTTTTATGTAAAAAATTTTATTCTTTCGATTTATGTAGGTTTCAGAAAAATCGAAGGGGGATAAAGTTTTGAAAAATGCATCTAAAAATTTCATTTGCATCAAAAATATATTTTTTTTAAAAAATATTTTTTTTTGAGTGCATTTGTATTAAAAAGGACGATTGAAAGAGTCAAATTTTTTTTTGAATGGTAGAATTCGGATAAATACTTTCAAAGATATGATTCTTCAAAGTATCATACTTTTTTGGTTTTTTAAATTTTTGAAGAAAATAAAATTCGCGAAAAAAAATCGCGATTTCTTTTAATTTAAAAAACTGAAAATGGATATGTTTAGTTGATAAAGAGAATGCATGCTGTTAATATAAAGAAAATTAAAAGACCTAAGGTTAGGTTAGGTTAGGGTGGCGGTGTACGATTTACACCTCGAATAGACCTTTTGGTCCATAGCGATACCACAAAACATTTTTTTTTTTTTTTCTTTTTTCGCTAGCGGCGCAAGTTAAACACGTTCAAAGTCATTGCGAATCTCTTTAATATTCTAAGATCCATTCGCGTTATATCCTCCAAAGTATTAAAGCTTATCTGACCAGTAATCGATCGGCGACTTCTTGCCACCGCTGGACAGTGACAAAGTATGTGTTCTATCGTTTCATCCACTCCTGGTGAGCCGCATCTTTTACAACTGGCGTCAGGGATGAGTCTAATATTCTTAGCATGAATGCCGATGAGACAGTGACCAGTTATTACTCCCGTCAGAGCCCGACATTCCCTTCTCGTAAGTGATAAAAGGTATTCAGTTTTCCCTTGGTCATAAGTTGACCATAAAGTTCTGCTGATTTTGCATGTTGTTAGTTGTCCCCACTTCCTGTTCGCTACTGCAACATTTATGGAATTCCGTCTTTTTTTGAAGTGTTGGAGCGGTGGTAAAACTAGTACCGTGGTACCTACACCATCAGCTCCAAGTTTCGCGAGTTCGTCTGCCCTTTCATTTCCCTGTATTCCGTTGTGTCCTGGTACCCATAATAAATTAACCTGGTTGTGTTGACACAACGTCTGCAAGTTCTCGTAACATTGTAAAACTATTTTAGATTTGATATAATAACCTTGAAGCGCCTTTAAAGCGGCCTGGCTATCCACGTAAAAATTTATGGTTGCTCCCCTGGTTTCCTCGATATGCTCCACAGCCTTAGTTGCAACTATTTCAGCTTGAAATATGCTCGAGTCCAAAGGCAGATTAAACGAAAAGTTCTGGTTTAGCTCCACGTTTGTAAAACCAGCTCCCACTCCATGTGTTTGTTTCGACCAGACCCGTAAATACTTGAAAATTTATTTACTTATTTTACAATTTTTCAAATAATTTTTGTATTTGTACTTGAAAATTTAAAATACAAATATTTTTTTACTTACTTAACATTTTTTCAAGTAAGTAAAACAAAATACTTACTTAACGAGCGCAAGTTCAAATATTTTCAAATAAATAAAATATTTGAAAAAATGTTTATAAATAAAATATTTGTCAACAATGTTTACAAATAAAATACTTGAGAACATTTTTTCAAATATTTTTATACTTGCCCAAAATTTTCAAATATTCAACATTCTTATTGTTGGCGCAAATAAGGGCATAAAGACCATTTTTTTAAAAACCATTTTTTAGCACAAATGCATTTTTCCAATACACTTTCTGTAAAAATATTGGTAAAATTGTCAGATTTTCCTACAAGAATAATTTTTTAAGCCTTTCTCGCAAAGATTCTGAGATATGGAATATTTTTCCATACATAGAAGTCTATGTATGGCAAAATTTAGCCCTTTGACCAACAAATAAGATCCCTTATGTCACCTGCCGATCCTCATGAAATTTTGATACATATATTGTTTACGATAAATAAATAAAAATATTTTTTTTTGAGGCCAAAACTATTAGGGTCACCCGATTTGTAGGGGAAATATGGACCATAATAAGTTTTTATTGTGTTACAATTAAATTCTGAAATATGTTTTGTATAGTAATTTTTGGGTTAAGTGTATAAACTGATTTTTTGGAAACTCCACTTTCTATGGCGGATTTTCAAGATTTAAAATAATTTACTAGCAAAATCATTTTATCTCATTTTATATTTTTTGATATACCAAAATCTTCACGAATATTATCCCAACTTCCGGAAAGGGGATTTTCATTGATATGAATTATGTAGGTCAAAATACCGATAAGGATAAAAAAAATTGGGTTAATAAACTTATAAAAATGGACATAATTCCCATATTTATGGAGACATGCTGTGAAACAGTCATTGGAGTCATAATAGGGTTTATGTCCAATATGGTTGTTAGTCATATTAACGTTATGGGATGTTTGTTTGTTAATTCTGGAACTAAAATTTTTGCTTGATTTTCTATATTTGGTTGACTTTCGCAGTGATTTGGAATTACTAACTGCTCAGATTCAGCCCTTTTAGTTCCACTACATATTTTTTTTAAGAAATTCAAAATACATCCATAGTTCCTAATATGAAGGTTTAAGACAAGCGGCTTCGCTTAATATAGTTTTCCTGACTAAAAACCTTCGGCCGGACTTAACGATAACAAACTCCACAAAATTCAGCCTTAACGTCTTCGCTGAACTAAAATATTATGTGTGGCAGATAAATTACCAAATTTAAAAAGAAATTCTTCTAAATTTTTTTAATAAAAATATTTATGACAAATAAATTTATTTGAAAAAAAGTTGCCAAATATTTTATTTGAGTTCAAATATTTTATTTGTAAACATTTTCTTCAAATATTTTACTTATAATAAGTATTTTACTTATAGTAAGTATTTTACTTATAGCAAGTATAAACATATTTGAATTCACTTGTATTTGAAATGTGCAAGTTCAAATATTTTTTTACTTACTTAAATAAATGTTAAGTAAGTAAATAAAATATTTGAACTTGAAAACTTTAAGTATAAATATTTGATTATTTACTTAAAAATACTTAAGTAAAACTTTTTACAGGTCTGGTTTCGACCTAAGGTCAGAAAATAAAATTTTTTCTGTGTTCTTTCGTGAAATTTGTGATATATTATATATACAATTATGTCAAAGGCGAAATGTTCCCCAACATCCCCCACCGACATATTCCCCCAAACGCCCCTAACAAACTAATCTTCTTTACAAAGATTCGTTAAAGCCAAATTTAGAACTACCACTTGTGTTACCAATTTTTTTAATCGTAAAAATTTCCCCTTGAGAGAATATTATTAAGTTAAAATATATATTTCTTTTGATTGGTTTACCATGCACAATGGAGGGTTAAAAATATAACTTAAATTATGATGAATAATTTTCAAAGTCAATTCGAATGTATGTAGGTTGTTTATTAAGGTAGTCCATATTTTAAAATTTAGCGAAGTCCCATGAAACACGAATTTACTCTGTTGGTTTAAAATTCAAATCCCTTGAATTAAACCAAATGAAAAATATTATGGGTTGTTTAAAATGGTAAAAAATTTGGTTGTCCCGATATTCAATTTTATAAAAATTCATATTAAATTAGAAATTTTTTTTTATAATAATTTTGATAATTTTTCGATTTTCCCCAAACTTTTTAGATTTTTAAGCCAAAGAAACCACTCTGTCTGGTGAATGAAAGAAAATTCAACATTAAGATTCCCATTGTTTACATAATATGTTTTTCTTATACTTTTCAAACTTATGCAACCCACTTTTTTTAATATCTTGTTTAAGTATTTAAACTTAAAAACGGAAATCTTTTTTTTTTTTTTTTTACAAAGTTTTGAAAATGAATATTACACTCGTCACAATAAGTTTTAGAAAAATTAATTTTTGTAATCAACACAATAGAAATTAAAAGTAAGTGAGAAAATAATGTATATTAATCTGTAACGAAAATTTTAATACTGTTTCTATATGAAAAATGCTTTAGAATATGAGACTTTTTTATGAAAATTAAGAATTTTTTTCGTTGTAAGATAAATGTTTTCGAATCGGAAACTTCTTCTATATGTTAGGATCTGAAACTTTGACGACTATAGGAAAAATATTTAAAATAATTAAAGCTTTATATTGAGAAAAGTATAATTTTTTAACTGAAATAATGCTTCTCTAAATTTGGCCTACTGTGCGTATACATAATATTGTTTTAATAATTTATATCACTCATACGCCTTCATACGCAATTCAACAAAAACAATATACAGTCAGAAATGCTTTAATATTCAATCAAAAACTTTTTTTAAGAAGAAAAGACATTATAACATAGAAAAAATTTCAGTCATTAAAGCATTAAATACTCATTCAGCTACACTGTGCTAGAAAAGTATTTAATTCGCAAAACCAAATTTCGTTATATACTTGAGTGTGACGGTAAAATTCTTAATGATTTTTTGTTGCAAAAAAATCTTAGATTTGAAAAAAAAAAATTTAGTTTAAAAGCGTTCCTGTCGAAAAATTATCACATTCTTTAAAATGTATTTTCATACAGAAAAACTCTTCCGATTTCTAAATATTCTTTCTACAGAAAAGTTAAATTTTCTTTAATTTTATATTTTATTTGATGGCTGCTAAAAATAATTTCTGTGTACTTATTTTCGAAAAAATTTATACTAAAAAAAAGAATCATGTATTACACATTTCTTGTATATTGAAAAACTAGCGAAAACATTACGTAAACCACTTTAGAACATGTTGTATATCGTCACCTGAAACACCAACGGACTCGCTGAAAACTAAAACTTAAGTTTTCCCTTAGGTTAGGTTAGGTTAGAGGTGGCGGAGTCAAAGACTCCTCACATAGACCGGATGGTCCATAGCGAAACCACAATAATTCCTCAGCGACGCTGATAGAACGCGTTTGTCCTCATCGCGAATTGTACTATTTGCCTTAGGTCGACATTCGAAACGGTTTCCAAGCTCTCGAAGTCATGTCTGCCTAAAATGTGCAGTCGGGTTCTGGCCAAAGCAGGACATTGGCAAAGAATATGTTCGACCGTTTCTTCAGTGTTAGGTTCATCGCACCTTCTACAGCTTGCATCAGAAATAAGTCCCATCTTCTTTCTATGATAACCTATTAGGCAGTGCCCGGTGATCACTCCAGTAAGTACACGGCAGTTCCATCTAGTGAGTGAGAGTAAGTATTCAGTTTTTCTTAGATTGTAGCATGCCCACAATCTTTTACTGATCGCACTCGTCGTTAGCTCTCTCCACTTTCTATTAGCCATTGCAGTGTTTTGAATGTCGCGTAGCGATCTAAAGTGCTGGATTGGTGGTTCAATATGCACAGAAATACCAATACCATCAGCACCTTGTTTCGCGAGCTCGTCCGCTCTCTCGTTTCCTTGAATACCTATGTGACCTGGTACCCATATTAGTTTCACCTTGTTCATACTCCCTAAACTTTGTAAGTTCTCGAAGCATTCGAAAACTACTTTAGACTTGATGTAAAAGCTTTTGAGAGCTTTTAGAGCAGCTTGGCTGTCAACGTAAATGTTAAATTCTCTGTTTGTCTCATCACCGAACTGTAAAGCCGCCCTGCTTATGGCAACTATTTCGGCCTGGAAAATGCTAGAGTCCAATGGAAGGATGAAAGTCTTCTCTAAATCTCGCAAACTCGTTGAAAAACCTGCACCGACTCCCATGGATTGTTTGGAGCCGTCTGTGAATATGTTAATAGCGTTCATTGGGGGGTTTTGCCAGTTTGACCAAAATTCTCGAGTCGGAAATTCTACGTCGTATTTCCGGTCGAAAATAAGTTTGGGCACTCTGTAATCGGTGGCAATATCATTTAAATTGTCCATGTTACTGTGTCCAAAATTGCGTTGCCTGAATAAATTTGACTCTTTGAGACGAAGGCAGGACTTATAAGCCTCCCCCTTAGCAAAGATGTCAATTGGTATCAGGTGCAGTAGCGTGTCAATAGATTCAGCTGATGTTGTTCTCAGAGCGCCTGTGATGCATAAACCCATGAGACGTTGAATTCTCTGAAATTTTAAGTGCGTCGCATTACGCTCCAGTGCGTTATACCAGACCATAACTCCATACAGTAAGATTGGTCTTACTACAGAAGTATAAATCCAGTAAGTGATCCTTGGTTCCAGTCCCCAAGTTGCGCCAAACATTTTCTTGCATGCGTAAAAGGCGTTGTATGCCTTCTTGACCCTTTCTTCGGTGTTTTGTTTCCATGACAGTTTACTGTCTAAAATGATTCCTAAAAATTTCGCTTGGTTTGATAACGGAATTCTAACTCCATTTATCTCGACCTTAAACGTCTCTATTTTGTACCTGTTCGTAAAAAGTACCATTTCCGTTTTTTCCGGGTTAACGTTTAGGCCATTATTATTAGCCCATTTCCACATTTGCCTCAGTGACACTTCTAAAAGTTCCGATACTGTGCCCAAGAACTTTCCACACGACATAATGACAACGTCGTCTGCATAAGCTACCACTGTTGTTCCTTGCGATTTCAACTTCTTTAAAATGGGGTCCACTACTAAAAGCCAGAGTAGTGGTGACAATACACCACCCTGTGGCGTTCCTTTTGACGCGTATCTTGTAACCTTTGCTGGTCCCCATTCTGCTGTCACCTCACGACATAATAGCAGTCGACCAATCCATTTTGTGATACATGGGTTGATCAATGCCGTCTCCATTGCGTTAATTATTGCCTCCATACTGACATTGTTGAAGGCACCTTCAATGTCCAGAAAAGCGGCCAGTGTAAATTCTTTATCATGCAAAGATTTTTCTATAGTGCTAACTACAGAGTGAAGCGCAGTTTCTATAGATTTTCCCTGTTGATAGGCGTGTTGCGAATCAGAGAGGAAGTGAAAACCTAGATTTTCCCTTATGAAAAGGTCTAGAATCCTTTCCAGAGTTTTCAAAATAAAAGATGATAAACTAATCGGTCTGTAGTCTTTTGCCATTACGTGATTCAATTTTCCACTTTTTGGTATGAAAACCGCCTTAGATTTTCTCCATGATTGCGGAACGTACGTTAGTTGAAGACAAGCAATAAAAATGTCCATTAAGTGAGGGATGATCTCATTTGCAGTATGTTGCAACATTGCTGGTAAGATTCCATCCGGTCCAGGCGATTTGTAGGGTTTGAAGGAACCTATAGCCCATGCCAGACGTTCTCTCGAAAACAAGTTTAAAGGACAAGTTAACGGTCCTATATGTTGATTTTCTGAAATCTATGTTTCCCTGCAACCTGGAAAGTGCGTCCTTAAGAGTACGTCAACAGTTTCCTCTGCACTTTCGGTCCATGTTCCATCACCTCTTTTTAGCAAAAGTGGGGGGATGGATTTCTTCGTTAAAATTTTTCTCAGTCTGGCAGCATCTGTAGTGTGTTCGATTTTACTACAGAGTTCATTCCAGCTGCTCTTTTTCGATTTCCTAATTAGCTTTTTAAAACTTTTAAGTTCTCAGAAACTGAGACTCAGAAACTGAGACTTTTTCTATATAGAAAAAATGTCTCAGATTCTGAGACATTTTACCTACATAGAAAAAGTCTCAGATTCTGAGACATTTTTTTCTATATAGAAAAAGTCTCAGATTCTGAGACATTTTTTCTATATAGAAAAAGTCTCAGTTTCTGAGACATTTTTTCTATATAGAAAAAGTCTCAGATTCTGAGACATTTTTTCTATATAGAAAAAGTCTTAGATTCTGAGACATTTTTTCTCAGATTCTGAGAAATTTTTTCTATATAGAAAAAGTCTCAGATTTTGAGAAATTTTTTCTATATAGAAAAAGTCTCAGATTCTGAGAAATTTTTTCTATATAGAAAAAGTCTCAGATTCTGAGACATTTTTTCTATATAGTAGAAAAGGTCTCAGATTCTGAGACATTTTTTCTATATAGAAAAAGTCTCAGATTCTGAGACATTTTTTCTATATAGAAAAAGTCTCAGATTCTGAGACATTTATTCTATATAGAAAAAGTCTCAGATTTGCGACAATTTTCATATATAGAAAAAGTCTCAGATTCTGAGACATTTTTTTCTATATAGAAAAAGTCTCAGATTCTGAGACATGTTTTTATACAGAAAAAGTTTCAGATTTTTTCTATATAGAAAAAGTCTAAGATTCTGAGACATTTTTTTTATATAGAAAAAGTCTCAGGTTCTTAGACATTTTTTCTATATAGAAAAAGTTTTAGATTCTGGGACATTTTTTCTATATAGAAAAAGTCTCAGATTCTGGGACATTTTTTTTACATAGAAAAAGTCTTAGATTCTGAAACATATTTTCTATATAGAAAAAGTCTTAGATTGTGAGACATTTTTTCTTTATAGAAACAGTCTCATATTCTGAGACATTTTTTCTTTATAGAAAAAGTCTCATATTCTGAGACATTTTTTCTATATAGAAAAAATCTCAAATTCTGAGACAATTTTTTCAAATAGAAAAAGTCTCAGATTCTGAGTTTTAGATTCCGAGACATTTTTTCTACACTCAAAAAAATACGTTAGTAGATTTACGAATTTTTTTTTGCTAACGCTAGTTAGCTAACTTTTAGCAAATTTTTAGTTGAGATTAGCATGTTAGCAAAAAAATCTTGTAAACTTCATTTACCACATTAGCAATTTTAAACAAACTTTGAACTAATTTCTTTTGCTAAATTTGAAATTGAATTGACTACATTTTTACAAGATTTTTTTTGCTAATATTAGCAAAATAAATGGTAAATTTTTTTTATTTTCAGAAAACTTAAAATGGCGCTATCTCGGAAACTAAGCCAGATAGAGCAAAATGGAGGCCATTTTTGGTTCTTAGAATCTCCATAGTATCGCCGGTCCTCTTCACATGTGTGGACCCTAATGGGCCCTAACTTTGGATCCAAAAAAGTTAGCATTCCCGAAAATTTTAAAATGCTCATATCTCGGTAAATATTGTCGACACAACAAAAAGTCCAAAAGCGTTTTTGTAGCTCTCAACACGCAGAACAAGACCGCAAAATAGTCAAAAGCTTTCCGAGTAATATTTTTGAAGTTATCGAGTTTTTTAATTCTCAAGACCCCAGTGGTCCCCTATAATCACGTATCTCAAAAACTAAGCAAGGTAGAGCGAAACGGACACAAATTTCGGATCAAAAACTATGACGATTTTTAAGGAACCCAACTAGGTCTAGGCCCATCGGGGTCTGGACCTATCGGGTCCGAACCCAATGGGGTCGTCAGATGTGTATAAACTAAGTTCAAAAAAAAAAAAATATTTAGTTAACTAATTATTGGCAAAACATTTTTGCTAACTTTAGCAAAAAAATTGTGGGTTCAAAATCAGCAAATTTTCTTGTAGGTTTACAAGCTTTTTTTGCTAACATTACAGTTTTTTTTTTTTGAGTGTATATAGAAAAAGTCGCAGATTCCGAGACATTTATTCTATATAGAAAAAGTCTCAGATTCTGAGACATTTTTTTATATAGAAAAAGTCTCAGATTCTGAGACATTTTTTCTATACAGAATAAGTCTCGGATTCTGAGACATTTTTTCTATATAGAAAAAGTCTCAGATTCTGAGGCATTTTTTCTATATAGAAAAAGTCTCAGATTCTGAGACAATTTTTCTATATACAAAAAGTCACAGATTCTCAGAAATTTTTTCTATAGAAAAAGTCTCAGATTCCGAGACATTTTTCCTATAGGAAAAGTTTCAGATTCTAAGACATTTTTCCATAAAAAAAGTCTCAAATTCTGAGAAATTTTTTTCTATAAAAAAAGTCTCAGATTCTGAGACATTTTTCTATAGAAACATATGTACTATAGCAAAAGTCTCAGATTCTGCGACATTTTTCGTATAGAAAAAGTCTTAGATTCTGGGAAATTTTTCGTATAGAAAAAGTCTCACATTCTGAGCCAAGTCTCAGATTCTGATACATTTTACTTATTTACAAGAAGTCTCAGATTCTGACACATTTTTCCGATATAGAAAAACATTTTTCCTTTGGAAAATTTCGGTCTATTTTCAATTTAGATAACGATATTAAGTATCTAGTGCTAGTAGCATTTGGTAGGTTTAACATTAACATATTGTTCGAATACTTGTACTTAGATGTTTCCGTTTTGAAAATTGTATGTGTGTTTTTTCGTAGAAGGCATGTGGCATGTTGTAAGTATAAACATATGTAGTGTCATGACTGTGGCTGTGTATTGCAAGTGTAATGCACTTCATGGTTAAGTACTTGAATCAGGGGGTGACATTGAACAAGGTAAGCTGAAAATTAAACATATTTACATAAATGTGTGTTTACGAGTATATATTTTTTACACAGAAATCTATATAGTATTATTGTATAAATTTATATAGTTTGATAACTTTAATATACAATTTCTTAGTAAATAATTCATAAATTTAATTCATAGGAAATATGTAAAGGTTAAGACAATGTTAAGACTGGCACAAGCATTAAATTATTGTAATACCGAAAATTCATTATTACAAGATGAATAACATTTTTGGCATGTAAAATTTATGTTCTATGAGTAATTAAAATTACTACAATTTTCCAAGAAATGTTTAAGGTACTTAAAATATCATACCACCTACTGTTGTTACAGATTAAACCATGATTTTTCATTACATATAAGGAAATTTGTTCGATTTATTTACGAAAATCGGTGAAAAAATTTCATTGGATGAATTATTTTTATTTTTGTTTTTATAAATTTGATAAAAAAATTTCATTGCAGTAACTAAAATGTTAACATATATAATTAAAATGTTTCATATGAAAAAAAAAATCATAAAACGAATAATTATTTTCATTAATAAAATGAAATTTATCGTAAATTTTCCGAAAAAAAATCATAGAGAATATGAAACAATCCTTAATCTAATGAAAAAAATTCATTAGATCAATTTTCTATAAGAAAAATGTCTCAGAATCTGAGACTTTTTCTATAAGCAAAATGTCTCAGAATCTGAGACTTTTTCTATAAGAAAAATGTCTCAGAATCTGAGACTTGTTCTATAAGAAAAATGTCTCAGAATCTGAGACTTGTTCTATAAGAAAAATGTCTCAGAATCTGAGACTTGTTCTATAAGAAAAATGTCTCAGAATCTGAGACTTTTTCTATAAGAAAAATGTCTCAGAATCTGAGACTTTTTCTATAAGAAAAATGTCTCAGAATCTGAGACTTTTTCTATAAGAAAAATGTCTCAGAATCTGAGACTTTTTCTATAAGAAAAATGTCTCAGAATCTGAGACTTTTTCTATAAGAAAAATGTCTCAGAATCTGAGACTTTTTCTATAAGAAAAATGTCTCAGAATCTGAGACTTTTTCTATAAGAAAAATGTCTCAGAATCTGAGACTTTTTCTATAAGAAAAATGTCTCAGAATCTGAGACTTTTTCTATAAGAAAAATGTCTCAGAATCTGAGACTTTTTCTATAAGAAAAATGTCTCAGAATCTGAGACTTTTTCTATAAGAAAAATGTCTCAGAATCTGAGACTTTTTATATAAGAAAAATGTCTCAGAATTTGAGACTTTTTCTATAAGAAAAATGTCTCAGAATCTGAGAAATTTTTTCTATAAGAAAAATGTCTCAGAATCTGAGACTTTTTCTATAAGAAAAATGTCTCAGAATCTGAGACTTTTTCTATAAGAAAAATGTCTCAGAATCTGAGACTTTTTCTATAAGAAAAATGTCTCAGAATCTGAGACTTTTTCTATAAGAAAAATGTCTCAGAATCTGAGACTTTTTCTATAAGAAAAATGTCTCAGAATCTGAGACTTTTTCTATAAGAAAAATGTCTCAGAATCTGAGACTTTTTCTATAAGAAAAATGTCTCAGAATCTGAGACTTTTTCTATAAGAAAATTGTCTCAGAATCTGAGACTTTTTCTATAAGAAAAATGTCTCAGAATCTGAGACTTTTTCTATAAGAAAAATGTCTCAGAGTCTGAGACTTTTTCTATAAGAAAAATGTCTCAGAATCTGAGACTTTTTTTATAAGAAAAATTCCTCAGAATCTGAGACTTTTTCTATAAGAAAAATGTCTCAGAATCTGAGACTTTTTCTATAAGAAAAATGTCTCAGAATCTGAGACTTTTTCTATAAGAAAAATGTCTCAGAATCTGAGACTTTTTCTATAAGAAAAATGTCTCAGAATCTGAGACTTTTTCTATAAGAAAAATGTCTCAGAATCTGAGACTTTTTCTATAAGAAAAATGTCTCAGAATCTGAGACTTTTTCTATAAGAAAAATGTCTCAGAATCTGAGACTTTTTCTATAAGAAAAATGGCTCAGAATTTGAGACTTTTTCTATAAGAAAAATGTCTCAGAATCTGAGACTTTTTCTATAAGAAAAATTTCTCAGAATCTGAGACTTTTTCTATAAGAAAAATGTCTCAGAGTCTGAGACTTTTTCTATAAGAAAAATGTCTCAGAATCTGAGACTTTTTTTATAAGAAAAATGTCTCAGAATCTGAGACTTTTTTTATAAGAAAAATGTCTCAGAATCTGAGACTTTTTCTATAAGAAAAATGTCTCAGAATCTGAGACTTTTTCTATAAGAAAAATGTTTCAGAATCTGAGACTTTTTCTATAAGAAAAATGTCTCAGAATCTGAGACTTTTTCTATAAGAAAAATGTCTCAGAATCTGAGACTTTTTCTATAAGAAAAATGTCTCAGAATCTGAGACTTTTTCTATAAGAAAAATGTCTCAGAATCTGAGACTTTTTCTATAAGAAAAATGTCTCAGAATCTGAGACTTTTTCTATAAGAAAAATGTCTCAGAATCTGAGACTTTTTCTATAAGAAAAATGTCTCAGAATCTGAGACTTTTTCTATAAGAAAAATGTCTCAGAATCTGAGACTTTTTCTATAAGAAAAATGTCTCAGAATCTGAGACTTTTTCTATAAGAAAAATGTCTCAGAATCTGAGACTTTTTCTATAAGAAAAATGTCTCAGAATCTGAGACTTTTTCTATAAGAAAAATGTCTCAGAATCTGAGACTTTTTCTATAAGAAAAATGTCTCAGAATCTGAGACTTTTTCTATAAGAAAAATGTCTCAGAATCTGAGACTTTTTCTATAAGAAAAATGTCTCAGAATCTGAGACTTTTTCTATAAGAAAAATGTCTCAGAATCTGAGACTTTTTCTATAAGAAAAATGTCTCAGAATCTGAGACTTTTTCTATAAGAAAAATGTCTCAGAATCTGAGACTTTTTCTATAAGAAAAATGTCTCAGAATCTGAGACTTTTTCTATAAGAAAAATGTCTCAGAATCTGAGACTTTTTCTATAAGAAAAATGTCTCAGAATCTGAGACTTTTTCTATAAGAAAATTGTCTCAGAATCTGAGACTTTTTCTATAAGAAAAATGTCTCAGAATCTGAGACTTTTTCTATAAGAAAAATGTCTCAGAGTCTGAGACTTTTTCTATAAGAAAAATGTCTCAGAATCTGAGACTTTTTTTATAAGAAAAATTCCTCAGAATCTGAGACTTTTTCTATAAGAAAATGTCTCAGTATCTGAGACTTTTTCTATAAGAAAAATGTCTCAGTATCTGAGACTTTTTCTATAAGAAAAATGTCTCAGTATCTGAGACTTTTTCTATAAGAAAAATGTCTCATTTTTCTTATAGAAAAATGTCTCAGAATCTGAGACTTTTTCTATAAGAAAAATGTCTCAGAATCTGAGACTTTTTCTATAAGTAAAATTTCTCAGAATCTGAGACTTTTTCTATAAGAAAAATGTCTCAGAATCTGAGACTTTTTCTATAAGAAAATGTCTCAGAATCTGAGACTTTTTCTATAAGAAAAATGTCTCAGTATCTGCGACTTTTTCTGTAAGAAAAATGTCTCAGTATCTGAGACTTTTTCTGTAAGAAAAATGTCTCACAAGGGAAGTATCTCAACCCTTATGAACCGATTTGCATGAAACTTAAAATATATATAAAAGAGACAATTCTAAGGTTGGGGTGTCTCGGCTTATCGGCCATATGGGGGATTTAGGGGTTCAAAACATGGGTCATAAAATGGCAAAAAAATTGTTTTTTGGATTTTTCAGCCATTTCTTTCTAAGAAACTATATGATGTTTACATATGAGAGGAAAGGTTTTTTTAATGCCTATCCAACGGTGGCATAACCTTGTAAAAGTTTGGCTTCTTTAAATACTTTTTTCATAAAAATGTGAAAATTTTGGGGGGTATTTATATGAGGACATAGAGCTACGATGTCCATATGAATGCGAAATAATCTTTATTAAATTTAAGTCGACACGTATTTTTGCTCTAGAGGATATTCCTGTTAGTTCATGAGTTATCGAAATTTTCCCGGAGGTCCATATGGTTTAATAAGGGGACAACGAAATTTTGAAACACTGATATGGCCGAAAAGCCGAGACACCCCAACCTTAAAATCGTCTCATTTGTATATATTTTAAGTTTCAGGCAAATCGGTTCATAAGGGTTGAGATACTTCCCTTGTCAGAATTTGAGACTTTTTCTGTAAGAAAAATGTCTCAGAATTTGAGACTTTTTCTATACAAAAAATGTTTAAGAATCTAAGATAATTTTCTATACGAAAAATGTCATAGTATCTAAGACTTTTTCTATACGAAAAATGGTTTAGAATCTGTTACTTTTTCTATACAAAAATGTTTCAGATTCTTCATCTTTTTTATGAAAAAAATTCTCAGAATCTAAGACTTTTTCTGAATGAAAAATGTATCAGACTGTGAGACTTTTTGTTAACGAAAAATTTCTCAGAACATGAGACTTTTTCTTTTTCTATACGAAAAATATCTTATCATCTGAGATTTTTTCTATACGAAAAATGTCTCAGAATCTGAGCATTTTTCAAATCGAGAAATGTTTGAGAATTTAATGCTCAGAATCAGATAAATGATTTCGAAGATATGAATCTTCAAAGTATCATTATTTTTTGATTTTTTTAAAATTTAAAAAAAAAAACTGGAGTTTGTATAATTTTTTTTTTTTTTTTGTGGAGGGTATTCATAATTTCGGCAAGGTTTCTTCCGTTAAAAATGTTTCTTTATCACATAAGCTTTAAAATCTCAAATTTTCACCAGAAATTTAATTAACTTGTCTATTAAATTAATGTAAAAACTAGTTTCACAATAATTATCCCACTTTTAAGAAATAATATATTATTAATCCATTTTAAAATTTTTCTCATGTGAACTCCAAACATTTTAAGTACTTAGCTTTTAACTTATTCTTAATTTATTTCTAAAAGTTTTCACTTCATAAACATTTTATAAATGTTTTTCTCTGAAAATATTTAATACATGAAATTAATCTTTTCATTGAATCTGATACACTTGTTTTGATTGAAAATATTCCTAATTTGTCTTTTGTTTTTGCTAGATTTATACTTAAGTGAACAACACTAAACACTTGAAATATAAAGATTTAATGCTTCACATTTGCCAACATAACACATTTGATACAATATTCAAAAGCCTTAAATATTATTTGTCTGTATGAGAAAACTAAGTCTTCAATATTGAACATAAATATGTTCTTAAATTATCATGTCTTTGTAAAGTGTCTGTCTAAGTGCATATTATTATGTATGTTTTAACCATATATTTTATAACAAACTAATCATACATACTTAATGTACTTGAAATTTTATTTCAAGTACATACTCATAATAACATAACAAAGCATACAGTGAAAAAATATTAGGAGGATTTACAAAAAAATTATTAGCTTTTTAAAGAAATTTAAAAATCACAATGATTAAGTGTTATTATCAAATCAAAATTTCTAAAAAAAAATAAGTGACAATACAGGCTAAATGGAGATGTCAACAGTTTTCGGAAGTTGAAACCACACCATCATCAGTGCATTTCAATTGTCACACTTGTAGTGTGTCTGATTCAAATCAGTTTTAAAAATTAGACTTTAAATAAATAGAATATGAGAATTAATCCTGTCTAACTACGGACTAATGTTATCCATTTGAAAAAGTCTTCGTCCCCAATTTCCGTTATATGACCGAATACATCACGGTCATAATCCCAATGGGGATTATGTCCGTTCCCTGTTGGTATTACGACCAACATTTTTTCGGTAATAACCCCCATTCATATTATGGGGACTAAGTACATAGCAATTTCGGTCATAATCCCAGTTTTTTTTTTAGGAGAGGGTGGTTTTAATGCATGAAGTTTGTAATCCCTAACCTCGGACAAAGGCCATCTACGCAGAAAAACTTTTTATACAAAAAAAAAACAAAACTATACAATTTTTGGGGTTATGACCAGTGGACATAGTTTCAGTAATGGGGACTATGACTATTTATTACGTGGTCATCACAATTATGGGGCTTATGACCGAAATAAATTTGGTCATTATCCCCATAACGAAAATGGGGACTATGTCCGTGGGGATTATGTCATGTCACCAATCTTAAAAATTTGCGTTGTTGCATATTTTTCTATGGGAATCGATTAAAAATTTTCATTTTGAAAAATTTTTAGAACCCGTTCTGAAATTTCCCACCTTTAAACAAATTAAAAACAAATTAAACAAGTAGAAAAGTTAAATTCGACTTGGCCGAATCTATGAATACCCTCCAATGCCCTTTTTAAACTATAGTAAATTTTCTAACGTGAAAAAAATAAAATTTTTGATTAGAAATATTTTATTTTGTGTAAAAAAACTTTTTTTTTTAACTAATTTTTGAAAAAAAAAAAATATAATTTACTAAATTTTTTTTGAGTGTAAAATTTTTTTCGAGTGCGTTTTTTAGTGAAAAAATATTTTTGAGTGACAAAAATGCGTTGTAAAATATTTTTGTGACTTACCAATGTTTTTAAAACATGTTAAATGGGTTTTCAACACGTGAATTTAAGGTGAAGCGAATCTGAAATTTACGGTTCTCGAAATAACTTTTGAACCACTGGACCGATTTGGCTGATCCCCAGCCCAAAGGAACGGTAAATATATATGCCAAGCTTCAGCCTCCTCAGAATTGCCTTTAGAAAGTTATCGTGTTTTTTATCTCGAAAACCCCTTGACGAAATTCACTCTTTTGCTAATAACTTTTGAACAACTGCACAGTGGTAAATTCCGGCCAAAACCCTGTAACTTCTATAATTTTTTATGTAAACTTATAAAATGTTGTAGGTAGGTTAAGAATATAGTAATAAACCAATTTCGCGAAAAAAAAAATTTTCCGCGGAATTTTTTTTTCCGCGAAAAATTTTTTTTTGTTTGCGAAAAAAATTTTTTTGAACGTGTTTTAAGATGTTGTGTCTTAATCGTCCGTATTTCATCTATCTTCTTTTTTATGTGTTTTCCACAGCTCAAAAAGCTCTTTTTTTTATATAAATGACCCAACTTTAAAAGGCTCTAACTGAGAGACTTGGTTAAACTTGGTACTGATGTTAATTAGTACTTACTTGGGAAGCCTTATACTAATTTGTGGTATAGCGACTTAAGAGCAATTTTGAGCAAAAAGTATTTTTTTGGGCTTTCCAAAGTTTGTAATTTTTATAAATTTTTTATTTTTTTAGATTTATTTTCACCACCACTGTTTAAATTGATCAACGCACTCGAAATTACTGAAATGCATTTGACATGTAAAAATAATGCTAAGTTTTCAAAATATATCAATTTCAAGACAAAATTTTTTTTTTTAAGTTTACAGCCTACTTGGATTTCAAAGTTGCAAATCACAACTTTTAAATTTAAAAAATAATAAATACAAATACTCAACTTTGCTTCGTTATAAAACCTAAACCAGTCAAGGAATTTGCACTAAACTTTTTAATCACATGTTTTGAAGTGCTAGCTCTCATTTGGCATCAATTTGGAAAAAAAAGAAAAAAAAATTTTTTTTTAGTTTTGGCCGGTTTTTACCTCTGTGCACTGGACCGATTTCGCTGGATTGCAATACCAACCTGACCAGGTAAATGCCCAACATATATGCCAAACTTCAGGAGCGTCCGGACGGACGGACATCGCTAGATCGTCTTAGAATCGAACAAGGACTATGAATATATACACTTTATGTGGTCTTAGACCAATATTTCGAGGTGTTACAAACGGTGTTACAAAGGTGTGACAAACTTATATATACCCTCTATCTCTAGAGTGGAGGGTATAAAAAGAAAACAAGTAGAAAAGTTAAAATCGACTTGGCCGAATTTATGAATACCCTCCACAATGCCGTTTTAAAAAAAATTGTTTGTAGTGTTTATAAACCGGTTAACCGGTTAACCGAAAAACCGTTTTTTTCCTAAAATTTCGGTTTTTTGCAAACCGGTTAACCGAAATTGAAGATTTCCGGTGCACCGAAAACCGGTTTTTTTCTGTCGGTTAACCGGTTTTTTAAATACATTCAAAACGGAATATTTTCGCAAATATTAAGGGTTTACACTTATTTTTTATGATATTTTCAAAATTTCGTTGAAAACACATTAAAAATCCGCGAGAAAGAACGTCTAAAATATTTTTTGTCTTTAAGAAACAATTTTCTAAAAAGGAATTTTATTCTGAAACTGATAAAAATTTGAAACACTCACCGTTGTAAGCGGTTTTTTGAACATTTCATGAAAAACTTAATAAGTGACTGTTAATCAGATACTAAAATCCCTGTTAATGGTGAAAATGTCAATAAAATAAAATAAAAATAAAATTCGGAACTGCAATTTACTTATAACGAATTAATGTATTTTTCTAAATAAAACCAATACAAATTAAATTGAAGTTCTAGTGAATACGGTCAATTAAAGTACATTATTTAAATATCGCTTTTTTATAGCGTAATAGTTGCAAACCTTGCTGAAAGAAACAAATATATTAACTTAAGCTATATTCGCTTTATTATTTAATAAAAATAAGCTATTTTCAAGTATTTTTTGGTTTTTTCAGTTAAAGAAAAAAAAAACCGGTTAACCGGTTTTTTTATTCCGGTTTAACCGAGAAACCCGGTTAACCGAAAAAGCCGGTTTTCAAAAATGTCGGTTTTTTATAAACACTAATTGTTTGACATTTTTTGTAAAAAGAAAAATTTTTTTTTTTTTTTTGAGTGTAAAATTTTTTTTTTGAGTGTAAATTTTTTTTTTTCGTGTAAATTTTTTTTTGTGTAAAAATTCTTTTAAGTTAGAAAAATACTTTGTAAAGTAATTTTGTGGCTTACCAATGTTTTTAAAGCTTGTTTTTTTAAAGCTCGGTTTTTTCAACACGTGAAATTAATGTGAAACCAATCTAAAATTTTCGGTTTTGCTTATAAATTTTGAATCGCTGAACTGATTTGGCTGAAATTCAATACGAGCCAGACCAGTGGAACGACAAATATATATGCCAAGCTTCAGCATCTTCATAGTTGTCTTTCGAAAGTTAGCAAGTTTTTTATCTGGTAAATTTGCGAAAAGCCCTTGCTGAAATGCACTCTTTTGTTTATAACTTTTGAACCACTAGACCAATTTTTCTGAATTGCAATACCAACCTGACTAGGTAAATGACAAACATATATGCCAAACTTCAGGAGTCTCCGTAAAGTCTTCAAATGGTAGCGTGTTTTCAACAGACAGACAGACGGACGGACATCGCTAGATCGTACTTTATGGGGTTCTGGACCAATATTAAGAGGTGTTACAAACGGAATAACAAACTTATCTATACCCTCTATTCTTAGAGTGGAGGGTATAAAAAAGTGTTCGGCTTTTTGATAAATTGACATTTTTACCAATTTAAAAATTTCAGAATGGGTTCCAAAAATTTTCCAAAAAAAAAATATTTACTTAATAGCCTGTAAAAAATATACAAAAATTAAAAATGTTTGGGATTGAGGTGCATTCCGTTTAGTATATAAATATGTAATCAAGGCAACTCGACAAAAATTTGACATGTTTTTTAATATTTTGCCTAAGTTTTGAAAAATTTAAAAACCACATACGACATTTTCTTAGTTCCACATTGGGCTATCAATACAGCCTATTCAGAAATTCATTCGATACATGTTATTTTATCGCTGGTTATTTGGTGTGGATTGTCTCATAGTAGTGTAGTGTATTAAAATGTAATTTTTTTTTTTTACACAAGTATTTTAAATCATAATTATCACATACCCTGTGTTCTGGTCGTTTGAAATAAGTCACTTTAGTAGAAAATTACCTGAAAAAATAGAAAACAAAATTGGTTAGAATAGTTTTTTAGTTCTTCTTTACAAGATAAAACAAAGTTAGTTGAACAAATGAACAATTTTTAGGTCAAAAGAAAGTTCTCGATTGGACCTAGGGTATTCGAAAAAAAAAATCGGCCCGCCCCTTTTTGTGGACGCAAATATAACATATTAAGTACAATAAAAAAATTATCCATTTTTTCCCCAGCGAATTAAATTTGAAATTTCGACGATACTGTAGATCAGCGGTTACCAACCTTTTTGGCTCGCGTACCCCTAATTTTAAATTTTATCAGCCGCGTACCCCCTGACGAGTTTTTTGTTTTCGTTAAAAAAAACTTATTAATATTAGAGTTAATTTTGAAATTTTTGATCTGCGGGTTTTATATTTTTTTTGAAGGATTTAGCGAGATCAAAACAATGGTGGTATTTTTTTGGAAAAAGGTTCGATCCTTAAGGGTGCATCTAAAAACGCGGATTTTGAGCTGATTTTTCTGCAGAGTAAAAACGGCTGAAAATATTGCAAATCTGATTTCACCAGTCGATTCTACACCACAAATTACAACAACGGACATTTTTTAAACTCTTAAAAAAATTTCCAAAAACACATCACAGGGTGCGGAAATATGTTTTATTTTTTTTTTTAATTCGAGGGCAGATCAATAATTCCGTGACTTTTCGAATGAAACACCCTCGCATATACAACGAAAGGGCATTTGGAGCTTAACAAAATGGTATCAAAATTTCCATACTATCATAATCCGTCTCAAAAATGCCCAAAAACACGTTTTTCGAGAACTTTATCATAAATTTTCCTATAAATTGATATCATTGACAAATTTGGGAACCATATTCGGAATCAGCATCGAAAGTATAATCGAAAACAAGTGTTCAGATCTCAAAATATCATCCAAAAATATCGAAAAAATGCTCTCTAAATTGCACATAAATACGTTTTTTTGTGAACTTCCACCTCAACTTTCTTAAAAACCTGATGTTGTGAAAAACTTTGGAAGCCAGATGCGGAACCAGCATTGAAAGGTTAATCGAAATCGAATGTACAAATTACTAAAATTTTGCGTACCCCCGCGGACAGTTTCGCGTACCCCCTAGTGGTACGCGTACCATAGGTTGGTAACCGCTGCTGTAGATCACAAAATATAAAATTCTGACACGCCATTTTTTTTGAAACTTGTCTATATGATGTTGCCGTTCATATGAAAAGATAAGACCGCAAGACAGACAAACATGGACCGGATTATATGAGTCTGAATGTAGAGATCAAATGAAGTAAAACTGCATTTACAGTTTTTCATTTAGTGATCTTGTTTCCTTTTAAAAGGACTTCAAAGTTTTGAAGGATTACATTTTGTAAAATAGTTTTTAAATATTTGTAATGTCACTATTGATGACATATGAAATAGTAGAATCTTCGCTAATTTCTTAACTTTTTTGTTTCGCCATATCAGGAAAAGGGATGTTAATAATGTCCTTTCAAAACCTTTTCAAAATATTTTGTTAAAAATGTTGAATGACATTGAAGAATAAAGTATCCTTTTTTTCTTGATGTGTCAAAATCTTAAAATGGAAAAATTAGCGGAGATTCTCCTCTTTCATATGCCATCACTAGGTGCATCCTAGGCTTAGCAAAAATATTAAAAAAAATTAGTCGTCTAAAAGTTTAATGTCCTTTTTAAAGAAAACAGGATCACGAAATGAAAAACTGTAAATGCAGTTTTACTATATTTAGTCTCTAGTTTCAAGCGTATAGTATCCAGTTCCTATTTAACGACACTTTTTCTTTTTGTCGGACGGTGTAATATTGACATGTTCTGAACGA
This sequence comes from Pegoplata infirma, assembly GCA_963921195.1. Taxonomy (NCBI): domain Eukaryota; kingdom Metazoa; phylum Arthropoda; class Insecta; order Diptera; family Anthomyiidae; genus Pegoplata; species Pegoplata infirma. The sequence continues at coordinate 130,271 of CAWUER010000608.1, forward strand.
AACTCTTTAGCTGGAGCAAAAGGCTTTTTGTGAAAAAAATGGATCAAAATATTACGTTGTAAAATATGTCTGTGACTTACCAATGTTTTTAAAACATGTTTAACGGGTTTACAACACGTACATTTAAGGTGAAACTTATCTGAAATTTACAGTTTTGCTGATAACTTTTGAACCACTGGACCGATTTGGCTGAAATTCAATACAAGCCAGGCCACGGGAACGACAAATATATGTGCTAAGCTTCAGCATCCTCGGAATTCCATTTCGAAAGTTAGAGTGTTTTTTATCTCGTAAATTCACAAAAAAACCCATGCCAAAATTCGGTCTTTTGCTCGCTGGATCGCTATACCAACCTGCCCAGACAAATGCCCAACATATATGACAAAATTCAGGAGCCTCCGTAAAGTCCTTCAAAAGTTAGCGTGTTTTCAACAGACAGACAGATGGACAGACGGACGGACATCGCTAGATCATCTTAAAATCGATCAAGGATCATGAATATATATACTTCATGGGGTCTTAGACCAATATTTCGAGGTGTTACAAACGAAATGACAAACTTATATATACCCTCTATCACTAGAATGGAGGGTATAACAAGTAGAAAAGTTAAATTCGACTTGGCCGAATATATGAATACCCTCCACAATGCCCTTTGTAAGTGATAATAAATTTTGTTACAAAAAAAAATAAAAACATTTTTGATTAGAAATATTTTATGTCGTGTAAAAAAACTTTTTTTTTAGTAATTTTTGAAAAAAAAAAAATAATTTACTAATTTTTTTTGAGTGGAAATTTTTTTTTGAGTGTAAAATTTTTTTCGAGTTTACACTGAAAAAAAAGACAACTAAATTTAAGGAAAAAATGTCTTTGAAAATTTATCATGAATTTTCCTTAAATTTAGTTAAATTTAACTTAAAAATGAGAAATTTTCTTAACTATGAGGAAAAAATTTTAGTTCATTTACTTATAATTAGTTCAAAGTTTTCTTTAAATGGATTTTTTAAATATTAGGAAAAAAATTCTTACTGCCAAAGAAATTTTCCATAAATCTAAGAATCGTATCTTTATTTTTAAGACATATTTCTTAAAAAACAATTTAGTTCAAGTTTAGTTAAAATTTACTAAAAAAAAATATCATCGTATTTCTCTTCTTTGAATTGAGAAGGTGTACTTCTTAGAATTTAGTTAATGACTTCTGAGAATTTAGTAAATAACTTCTTAGAATTTAGTCAAAAATTCAAAATGGCGATATCTCGAAAACTAAGCTAGATAGAGCGAAACGGATGAAATTTTAAAAGAAAGACTACAAAGAAAAATATGGAACAGCCTAGCTCTGCATATCTGTCGGGGTCTCAAGACCCTAATTTTAGATCTAAAATTTGAAATTCCCGAGATTTTATATATACACATATCTCGGTAAATACTGCCAACACGAGAAAACGTCTTACGGCATTTTTGTAGCTCTTAACTCTTAGAACACTTCCGCAAAATACCCGAAAGCCCTCCGATTAATAGTTTTTGAGTTATCCGGTTTTTAAGATTCTCAAGACCCTATAAGGCCCCTTATTACCGTATCTCAAAAACTAAGCAAGTTAGAGCGAAACGGACACAAGTTTTGGTTCAAAATCTACCCTTAAAGGTTCAAAATCTACCCGGGGTCTCGAGTTAAATGGGGTCCGAACCCATTGGTCCAGGGTCTAGACCCAATCTATTTCTAAAATGTTAAGTATAATTTTTCCCATTTTCTAGTTAAAATTGGCTTAAAATTAAATAACTTAGTTTTCTCTATTTTTGGGAAAATTATGAACTAAAATCAAGAAAAAAAATCTTTGGAGCCAAATCATTCCCTCTTTTTCTCAAAATTGAGTTAATTTTCCCAGATTTTAGTTCACTTTTTTTTTGAGTGTACTTTTTTTTTTGTTTTGGTATAAAAATATTTTTGAGTGACAAAAATACGTTGCAAAATATTTTTGTGACTTACCAATGTTTTTAAAACAGGTTTAACGGGTTTTCAACACGTGAATTTGAGGTGAAACTAATCTAAAATTCACGGTTTGGCTAATAACTTTTGAACCACGGGACCGATTTGGCGACAAATATAAATGCCCAGTTTCAGCATCCTCAGAATCGCCTTTCGAAAGTTATAGTGTTTTTTATCTCGTAAATTCACGAAAATCCCTTGCCGAAATTCAGTTTTTTGTCGAATTTAACTTTTCTACTTGTTTTAATATATATATATATTTTTTTTTGTTTAAGTATAAACTTAGGACAAAATGGCCACATGTGAATTATGTGCTCTTGTTACGCTAGCATTCCATATGGTTATGTTTAAGACTCCAATAAAAACATTTTTAAGATTTCTTTGGAGGTTGCAAACACTTATGATAAGATAGCATCCCCTTCCAATCGTTGTAGGGTGCTGACAGCGACGTATCCAGGATTTTGAAAACAGGGGGGCACAACCCCCAGAATTTTTTTGTCATCGCCTATTTATTTTTAACTAGTACCCTCCCCCCCTCACGATTTCATATTTATTATTATAAAACAAAAATGTCTTTTATTACAGATTTTTTATAAAAAATTTCTAGAAATCTCAAAAGTTTTTTACATGAAAACCTTCTTATTCCAAATCTTCTTACCAAACTTTTTAAGCGTTTTGATTTTTTTTTTCTGATATTCACGTTCCTACACAAAAAAATCTTGTAAAATAACAAGAAAAACTTGTAACTTTTTTTTGTTTGCTACCTCCTATTTGACAAAAATTGCTAGTAATTTTACAAGATTTTTACCAATAATTTTGTAATTTTACAAGGTTTGTACCATTAAATTTGTAAATTTACAATTTTTTTGACACGATAAAATTTACAAAGAGGTGTCGTAGTTTTTCTAGATTTTTTGCTACCTCCTATTTTACGAGAATTCCTAGTAATTTTACAAGCTTTTTACCAATAATTTTGTAATTTTACAAGCTTTTTACCAATAAAATTGTAAATTTACTGTTTTTTGCGCAAGTACTAGATTTTTTTTTTGTAAAATTATCTTGAAAATTTGTAAAATTACAAAAAAAAATTGTAAAATTACAAAAAAAAATGTAAATTTCGATTTGGTAAAAAACAAGGAAAACTGTCAAATATTGGTAAAATTGGATTACGAGACATTTCCTAGTAATTTGACAAAGTTTTTTTTCGTAAGCTAGCGCGTTCCATTTTCAAAACATTCAAGTTTTAATATTTAAGAAAAAAACTTGTTATTGCTTCACGTAAGAATTATAAGTGAGTGCCGTATAAAAAAAATTTCTATAGAAAAAACTTTTCAGAATCTGAGAATTTCCTATAGAAAAAATATCTCATATTTTAATATTGAACAAGTAGAAAAGTTAAATTCGACTTTGCCGAATCTATGAATACCCTCCACAATGCATTTTTTTTAAAGGGTAGTACATTTTTTAACGTGAAAAAATTAACAATTTTTATTAGAAATATTTTATTTTGAGTAAAAAACTCTTTTTTTGCCTTTTTTTTTTTTAAAAAAAGGAAAAATTACAAATTTTTTTTTTGAGTGTAATTTTTTTTTTGAGTTTAATGTTTTTTTTACTGTAAAAATATTTCTGAATGAATGCACGCACGTACGTATGTACACAAAATATTGTCATTTTTGTAAAAAAAAAAAATATTTTTTTTTTGTGTAATTTTTTTTTGAGTGTAAAATTTTTTTTGAGTGCAAAATATTTTATTTTGAGTAAAAAACTTTTTTTTTGCCTTTTTAAAAAAAAAAAAAGAAAAACCACTATTTTTTTTTTTTTTGATTGTAAAATTTTTTTCGAGTGTAATGTTTTTTTTTACTGTAAAAATATTTCTGAGTGAATGCACGTACGTATGTACACAAAATATTGTCATTTTTGTAAAAAAAAAACTAAATTTTTTTTTGAGTGTAAAATTTTTTTTGAGTGTAAAATTTTTTTTGAGTGTAAAATTTTTTTTGAGTGTAATTTTTAAGTTACCAATGCTTTTAGAACTAAACAAACTTAAAAAGCATTGCTTTAAAATTAAACAAGTTTGAAAAGCATTGTTTAGTTACCACCAATGCTTTTCAAACTTGTTAAAACACGTGGCATTTTAGATGAAACTAATTTGAAATTCAGGGTTTTGCTTATAACTTTTGAACCACTGGACCGATTGAGCTGAAATTTAATACCAAACAGACCCGGGGAACGGCAAAGATACATGACAAGCTTCACTAGTCTCATTATTGTCTTTCGAAAGTTATCGGTTTTTTATCTCGTAAATTCGCGAAACACCCTTGCCGAAATTTACTCTTTTGCTCATAACTTTTGAACCACTGGACCGATTTGGCTGGATTGCAATACCAACCTGACCAGGTAAATGGCAAACATATATGCCAAACTTCAGTAGCCTCTGTAAAGTCTTTCAAAAGTTAGCGTGTTTTCTACGGACGGACAGACAGACGGACGGACGGACGGACGGATGGACGGACGGACGGACGGACGGACGGACGGACGGACATCGCTAGATCGACTTAAAATCGATCGAGGATCATAAATATATATACTTTATGGGGTCCTAGACCAATATTTCGAGGTGTTACAAACGGAATGACAAACTTATATATACCCACTATCACTAGAGTGGAGGGTATAAAAAGTGTATTAGAATATTATAGTTTGAAAATTTTTTATAGAAATTTATTTTCATGACCTGACACCTAATTTTTATTAAATAAAACCAATATTGTGTCTTTAAACATATTTTACTAATATTTCGATAGAAATTACTTTTTTTATTTTTTAATTTTTTTAAATTTTTATTTAATTTTTAGAAATTTTCGAAAAGGGGGGGCACGTGCCCCCCGTGCCCACCCCCTGTATACGTCCATGGGTGCTGAAATTTGGCGCAAATTGTTCGTTACGATGCCATCTATCATATTTTGAGGTACGTTCAGTTGTGAATAATACTTGGTATTTTTCCATATGTTGATGGGCCACACTACAGTGAACCATTGCGTATGATTGTTATTTAAAAGAAATTACTACATTAAGTATACGCCTCTTATACAAATTTTATCACTGATTGCGATTTGAATATAAATAAAAAATTGTGATTTCTTAGAGGAAGTTGAAAAAAATCACGATCAGTTAAAATCAGTACAATTGCAGAAAAAATACACATTTCAAGAAAACTTAGAAAATTTGGGCATAAAAATCGCGGAATTTTTTAATTTAATTAGATTACTGTAACTTTACCTTAAACAATTTCTGACAAAAAAAAGTTCCATCAATGATCTTGAAATTTATAATTTCTTCACAAAAAAAAAAACTTTTTGCAAAATTGTTAATGTAAAAATATTCTTTTGTAAACTATTTTTATGTAATAACAAAACTTACTAATGGAATGTGAGAAGTTTTTTTAAAAAAAAAAAAACTTTTTTTTTTATTGCCTTGCTAAAAATATTTTACATTTTTAACATACACAAGAGTGTCTCTGTGAAATAAAAGAATTTTTGGTTAATTTTTTTTTTATACATTTTTTTCCAAGATGGAAAAAACCAACAAAAAAATTTCGGAAATTTAATTTGGGAATACTTTTAACTATATTCTGCAGTTTTTTTTTGCTGTGGTTTTCAACAACATGTTTTTACAGTTTGCTTTTAATGCAAAGTAAAAAAATATGTCAAAACTTTTGTATAAAATAAAAATATGTTGTGCATATTACCGGCTTGCATTTTTAATTTGCATTTCTTTTATGTTTCTTTTATAATAAATATATTAAAAACCCCAAGAAATTAATATAGCCAACAGTAAAAATATGTTTTCTTTTTATCAAAAAAGAAAATGGAATGTTGTCATACGAAATTATGAAGTACTCAGCTGTTCCAAATCAATGTAAATTTTCGAATATTTTTATAGTGGGGTCTGGGACTTTCCTAAATATAGTGTTGGTGCGTCGATAAAAACACCTAAGTGGTTTTAAAAAATTTAGAACAGCTAAATTTGGTACTTTTTTCCTTGTTTTTTATATGCCAAATTTATAAAAATAGGAAGTTTTTCAATATTATTTAAATACTACTTTGCATGTACTGGAATTTTTTGTATGACAAAATAAGTATTTTTACGATTTTGGTCGTCCGATCAAATTTTTATACCCGTTGCGACCGGCGATCAAAGTTTTTGATTTTTGAAAATGAAAAAAAAAACAAGTACAAAAGTTAAATTGGACTTGGCCGAATCTATGAATGCCTCTATAATGCCATTTTTAAAGGATAAAACATTTTCTAACGTGAAAGAAATTAACAGTTTTGAATAGAAATTTTTGACCTTTACTTTTTTCATTATTGGGAGTATGAGCATAATTAATATTCCTAACAAAATATAATCCATAAATAGGAAAATTAATCACTTTCAATCAGAAATCATAAATTTTGTATAATCAAAGGCATTAGAGTGGGATGACATTTGACATTTGAGTTTAAAAATTAAAGCCAAAACAATCAACAATCCACAAATTTTGAATAGTATTTTTTTATAGAAGACTTACAAGAAATTATTATTATAACTTTCGAAAGACAAAACAGAGAAAGCTTGGCATAAATATTTGGTGTTTTCCTGGTCTGGTTGGTATTGAATTTCAGCAAAATCGGTTCAGTGATTCAAAAGTTTTTAGCAAAACAGTGAATTTTAGATAACTCAAAAATATTTTAACACTAAAAAAATAATTACACTCGAAAAAAATTTTACACTCAAAAAAAAAATTGTAATTTTTTACAAAAATTACTAAAAAAAAATGCCTGCGAATTTTGTACTCTTGCCCAAAACATTAAATCATGATAATGTTTTGCGAAAGATTTGGGTGTACTTGCCAAAGAAAAAATTTTTTAGAAAAAATAATGTTATATTACTTTGCTATTCCATGCAAAACGAATTGAAATATCAGTCGAGGACCCCATTAAAAAACCAAAAGAGCTGTACATTTCGTAAGTGAGTGCAAAAATAAGTGCAAAAAAGTGTTTTTATATTTTGGAGAGTATAAAAGATTCGGCACCAAAGAATATAACACTCTCACTTGTTTTATGTACATTTGATAAACAAATATAAAATTTTTATGCGAAAAGCTTAGACTTGGTGAAAAAGTAGTTTTGGTAAAAAAAAATGATTTTTTTTTACGAAAAACAAAATTATGTTAAAAAAATTTAATGAACCCAAAATTTTTGGTGAAAAAAAATTTGATGAAAAAAGTTTTTGATGAATTTTTTTGATGAAAAGAAAAAATTTTTGATGTAAAAAAAAATTTATGAAGAAAAAAATATGAAAAAAAAAATTGATAATAAAAAATTTGATAAAAAAAGTTGATGAAAAAAAATTGATGAAATAAAATATGATAAAAAAAAGTTTATGAAAAAAAAAATTTGATGAAAAAAAAAAATTGATAAAAAAAAAAAAATTGATGAAAAAAAAAAGTTTAATGAAAAAAAAAAAATTTATGACACAAAAAAAATTTGATGAAAAAAAAAAGTTTGATGAAAAAAAAATTGATGACAAAAAAAAAAAATTTTAAGGAAAAAAAAAATTTCATGGAAAAAAATTATGAAAAAAAAAATTTGAATAAAAAAAAAATTTTTTTTGTTGAAAAATAAATATGTTACTTTTTATTCACCACCCGAGTAAACATTTTTATATGATGCAATATATAATGATATGTAACACAATATATATTTATACGCAATTTGATCCGAATAATGGTGGATCTTTTTGCATTAAAAAAGATCAACTTGTATAAAAAATGATTTGATTTTATCCGAGTTTTGACCAGACATTGTCATATATTGGTGGATCTAATTAGATCTAATTGCATAAAAACATATAAAATCCTGGTGTTTTTTGGTTTAGGTTGAGATACACCACAGGTCAACGATACATTCACCAAACATTTAATTTTCTAAAACAAAAAAATGTTTGGGTACGCTTCGAACCAGATAGGTGATATACATAACCCTGGCAAGGAAATGTTTAGGAACATTTTAAAAAGTTTCTTATACTTCGCCTAAAAACTTAGAAAATTTTTGTTTAATTGGAAACATATATTGTTTTGTATGGAACAGAATAAGCTATATATAATTTTATGTTAAATTATACAGAAAAACAAATTTTGTATTGACCCTCATATAATTTTATATAATTATATCAACCGTACACCTTTTAATACGAATCATGATTAAATTATATATAACTGCATATGATTGCATTTAAAAAATTTAGAAAATATCCTACGGGATATATAATCATATATGATATATTATGTGTGTATCAAATTATATATTATTATATATGTTTATTTTTACTCGGGCAGCTAGTGAAAAACGGTTTTATGAAAAATTTGATAAATAAAAAATTATAAAAAAAAATTTGATGGAAAAAAAACTTGATGAAAAAAATTAATGAAAAAAAAAATTAATGAAAAAAAAAATTTGATGAAAAAAAAAAAATTGATGAAAAAAAAAAGTTTAATGAAAAAAAAAAATTTTATGAAACAAAAAAAAATTTGATGAAAAAAAAAGTTTGATGAAAAAAAAAAATTGATGACAAAAAAAAATTTGATGGAAAAAAAAATTCATGAAAAAAAAATGATGAACAAAAAAAAATTGATGAAAAAAAAATTTTTTTTGTTGAAAAATAATTATGTTACCTTTTTATTCACCAGCTGGTGCATAACGGGTTTATTCACCACGATGTGAATTATTATCCAAGTTACATACCCAAGTTATTAAAATTTTTGGTTTTAAGAAAATGAAAATAGTAATTCTTGTTTTCTTTTTCGTTAATTGCTAGCTTATATAGTCAAACTGAGGTGGCGTCCTGCAACTTTTTCTAAATTAGACACCAGCCTAAAAACATTATCATGTTAAAAAATATTTCATTTAAAATAAAATATTTCTGATCAAAATTGTTAAATTCGTCTGAGTCAAATTTAACTTTTCTATTTGCAATATTTTATTGTTTGTTTAACATTATTTTCTTATTTTTTTAGCTGAATAATACATGTTTAAAAAGTAAAAAGCCATATAAAAATATAAGCTTTAGTGGCCTAGTTGTATAAGTGGTATTGTTTTAATTCGGAAGATGGCGAGTTTTGTGCTGGCGAGTTTTGTGCTTTTTCTTTGATTTTCTTTATTCACATCATTTACTTTTATTCACCTTCCACTTTATTTTAATTCACCACTCTACTTTTTATTTACACACACATATAAAAACTACAGAATTTCCTAATTTAAATTTGATAAATTTTAAAATTATTTATTAGAGTGCATCTAATTGAGATAAATCATTAAAAAAATATTTTTTATAACAAGCCATTTTTTTCACAAACACTCTAATAAACATTTAAGCGAATGTGTGAATGAATTGTAGATAGCCTATATTGCCTTTATTCCCAACTGTACTTATTGACTACTACATATTTTGCTACGTGACAAAATGTTACCAAACTTTATTGTTTAAGAACTTTGGGCATATGCAAAGCACGTTCTAACGCATTCATACAGTGAGTGTAAAACAAAAAAGTTTGTCAACAACTAGATTATTAAGTTGATTTAAGAGAAAAAGTATGCTGTACAAAAAATTTATGAAAACAAAAATTTCGATAGCCTTCATTTAATAATAAAGAAACTGAAGATTTTTTTCATCCAGTCAATCAATTGAACAATTTTAAGTATAAAATACAATTTTTAACCTCAAATTATTTTGGGGTTAAATTTGAGGTTAAAATATTGACACAAGGCGTATGATTAATATTTAATTTCATATAAATTAATATTAATCATACCACCTGTTTATAAACAATTTTTGCATGGAAAACAATATACTGAAAATATAATTTTGCGTTTGTTTTTGACAAAGAATCGGTCATTGTTTAAAACAAAAAATCATAACCGCAGTTACTTAAGTCGACTTAACAAAAATTTAACAATTTAACAATTCCCTTTTACAATTCAACTAACATTACAAAGGATTCCAACTTAAATTTTACATATGGCTTTAACAAAACCATAATCATTTCTAGTCAAAAATTATCATAACTCAAACAATTATCATATCTAATAAAAGTCAGTTGTTCAGTTTGACTATGGAAAAAGCAAAAAAAAATATTTGCAAAAAAATCCCCTAAAACAAAAATTGCCCTCAATGACACACAAATGATTAGTAATCTATGTAATGACCAATAATAAACATTCTTGTACTTCTGGTACTTTAATGATAGTGTTATGTTCTGTTCTAACAAGTGCTTAAATTAGAGTGGGCTAAAATAAGAAATTTTATGACGAATAAAGTTAAAAAAAGGATGACAAGAAAAAATCTAAATAAATCGGAAAATGCTGGTGAAAATTGAAAAAAGGGGTAAAAAAATGTAATTTTGGTATTTTTCCCGAAATAATGGTCATAGAAATTTAAAATTTGAAATGGAATGGAAAGATTCTCCAGCGGAAAAAACATTCTGAAAAAAGTACTTTTTGAAAATTCCACTTCTTAAGGGACAAAAAGGAGTAAAATACCGTACTTTGGTACCATCTTATTTTTCTTGAACTAATGGTGGTAGAATCTTAAAACTTGAAATTAAGGAGGCGTCAGAAAAAAAAAAACTTGGAACAAAAAGGGTTAAAATTTTTGATTTGGTACTTTTTTTATATATGAGGCATTCCACACCAAATGTCCCGCTACAGAAAATCATGTGTCCCGTAAATTTCTGAATAGGTTGTTTGGATAGCCCTATATGGAACTAAGAAAATTGCGTTTTTGGTTTTTAAAATTTTCAAAAACTGGGCTTAGGAGGAGTGGTCAAATATTAGAAACATGGTCAAATTTGTGGCGAGTTGCCTTTATTAAATATTTATCACATTAAAACGGAATGCACCACAATCTCAAAAATTCACATTCTTATTTATTTTTGTATGGGCTATCGATTATTTTTTTTTTTTTTAATTTTCAGAACCCTTTCTGAAATTTTACATTTTTTAAAAAAGTAAATTTATCAAAAATCTGGCCACTTTTTTTTATTTTTTTTTTTAACTTAAGATGTTTGTCCATCCACACAAAAAAATTCAGAAACGCGTTTTTCGTTTTTTTTTTTTTTGAGAAAATCGCATTTGAATTTTAAATTTGATAACAATTTTGTAAATTGCTTGTATTTTCTTGTTTTAACGTTGCGAATGAGTATTATTTATTGCATAAATATTACTCATACGCTCCGTTGAAACAAGAAAATACAAGCAAATTACTGAATTGTTATGAAATTTAAAATTCAAATGCGATTTTCTCAAAAAAAAAAAAACGAAAAACGCGTTTCTGAATTTTTTTGTGTAAATTATATAAACTAAAAAAAAAAAATTTAAAAAAAAATGACCGGATTTTTGATAAATGGACTTTTTTAAAAAATGGAAAATTTCAGAACGGGTTCTGAAAATTTTCCAAAAAAAAAAATTTAATCGATAGCCCATACAAAACTATATAAGAATGTAAATTTTTGAGATTGTGGTACATTCCGTTTTAATGTAATAAATATTTAATCAATGCAACTCGACACAAATTTGACCATTTTTCCAATATTTGACCACGCCTCCTAATCCCAGTTTTTGAAAAATTGAAAAACCAAAACGGCAATTTTCTAAGCTCCATATAGGGCTATCCATACAACCTATTCCGAAGTTTACGGTACACATGTTTTTTTCGCTGGACATTTTGTGTGGAATGGCTCATATATATTTAAAAAAAATGGTTCTAGAAAATTGAAACTTGGAATGTGGGATCATCCATTGAAAAAGAAAAACATTCCGCGGTAAAGTCTGAGATCAGTTGTGGTAAAAAATGTACTTTGGTACTTTTTCAATCGCCAGAAATAATAATGGCCATAAAAACTTTGGAATGGTGTTTTTTGGAATGTTGGATCAATCGAAAGAAAACATTCTTAAAAAATACTTTTAGGAATATCTGATACTAACAAGGGAAGTATCTCAACCCTTATGAGCCGATTTGGCTGAAACTTAAAATATATATAAAAGAGACGATTTTAAGGTTGGGGTGTCTCGGCTTATCGGCCATATCAGAGTTTTAAAATTTCGTTGTCCCCTTATGAAACAAAGTGGACCTTCGAGAAAATTTCGATAACTCCCGAACTAATAGGAATATCCTCTAGAGAAAAAATACGTGTCGACTTAAAATTAATAGAGATTATTTCGTATTCATATGGAAATCGTAGGTCTATGTCTTCATATAAATACCCCCCAAAATTTACACATTTTCGTAAAAAAAAGTATTTAAGAAAGCCGAACTTTTACAAGGTTATGCCACCGTTGGATAAGCATTCAAAAAACCTTTCTTCTCATATGTAAACATCATATAGTTTCTTAGAAAAAAAATGGCTGAAAAATCCAAAAATCGTTTTTTTTTCGCCATTTTTGACCCATGTTTTGAACCCTTAAATCCCCGATATGGCCGATAAGCCGAGTCACCCCAACCTTAGAATTGTCCATTTTATATATATTTTACGTTTAATGCAAATCGGTTCATATGGGTTGAGATACTTCCCTTGTAAGAGGGTAAAAAGGAGTACCAAATTGTACTTTGGTACTTTTCGATTTCCTAAAATAATAGTCTAAAAATAAAAATTTGGTGTGAGTGTTGAGAGAACATTTTATAATCGGCCAAATGAGCGAAAACTGATGTCCAAAATTTCAACGATAATTTTACAAAAAAAAAAAAAATCTAGTTAAGTTACAACACTTCCTTGAGAGTTTTATAGCCACGGGTGGTCGAAAACAGTTTTAACCTAAAAGTACAAATACCATACTTTTTTTCTTTTAATTTGTATTTAGAATGTCTAAGAATAATTTAGCAACAAAAACCAAAATCTCCGATCGAGCACTTTTTGCAAAAATTGCGTTTAAATTGCAAAAAAAATATATGGGACATTTCATGTCAAATCGGGCACTTTGAATATTTTTTTTTAGATTTTCCCAATTTGTTTACAGTTTTTAGAACCCTTCGAAAACACCTTCGTGGTAAATTTTCAGATTTTTTTGATGACCCGTTCAAAAGATATCAAATTTTTAAAAATTGGGAGTTTGTTGCTTTACTCAAACTTCTTTTACTCATAACTTCTTCAATAATGGTCCAAACTGCAAATTTTTTTTTTTTTTTTTTTTTTTTTTAATTTTTGCTTTTTTACGTACTTTTTTAAACACAATCCAAAAAAAAATTATAAAAGTGCTCTAGAGTGCGATTTTTAAGTTTTAAAATTTAAATCTCATTTTTGAAAATGTTTGTACTCTTTGATTTTTTTGATTTCCAATACCAACCCCAATTAATTTTTATGTGTAAACATTTCTTTGGAACAAACTAATACCCTATCTCCAATTCCTAAGGAGGCTTCCACACAAAAGGAAATTTTTTTAAATTTGCTCGAACCGCTTTAATTGCCCTAAGAGTGCCCTTAGAGCAATTAAATGTATGACCGACCCACAATATTTTTTAAGTCCAAACATTCTCTCTAAAGACTTCAACTTCTATCTTTAACTCTTAAGGCCGTCCCCATACAATTTTTTTATTTTTTGTAAATTTGTTTTATTTAATCAGCAATAATGCGTCCGAGAGGGGTCATTAATGAGACCGACCCCCATTTTTTCAAATTTTCATTCAAAATTACTTTTCTATTAAATTTGCTCTAACTGTAATTTGTATGGGAGCCTATTAAGGGAGTAGAGATATGGCGTAGGTATGTTTTAAAATAATGTTGGAGGGTTAAAATAAATGGGGTTCGGTCTCACTAATGACCCCTATCGGACACACCATTGGACCGGTTGAAGCTGATTAAATAAAACAAATTTACGAAAAATAAAAAAAAATTGTATGGGGACCGCCTTTAGAGTTAAAGATAGAGGTTAGGTGTCTTTAGAGAAAATGTTTGGACTTAAAAAATATTGTGGGTCGGTCATCCATTTAATTGCTCTACGGGCACTCTTATGGCAGTTAGAGCGGTTGGAGCAAATTTTAAAAAAAATCGTTTTGTGTGGGAGCCCCCTTAGAAATTGGAGATAGGGTATTAGTTTGTTCCGAAGAAATGTTAAGACGTAAAAATTAATGAGGGTCGGTCTTGGAAATGACCACTCTATGTCGCAGCATTGGAGCAGTAGAAATGATTTTAAAATTACAATAAAGTTTTTTCAAAAAATTTAAAAAAATAGTAATATCCGTTATCCACGATCCTTTTGGGCAAAAAATTTGGAGAATCGATAGAAGTTTTACACAAAAAAATTTTAGAAAAGTCAAAGAGTACACACATTTTCAGAAATGAGATTTAAATTTTAAAACTTAAAAATCGCATACTAAATCACTGTTAAGAATTTTTTAGGATTTTTTTTTTAACAATTTGAACTATTATTGAAGAAGTTATGAGTAAAAGAAGTTTGAGTAAAGGGCCATTTAGATTGGCAGACTTTTTGAAAAGATTTTCAAGATGAAAAAGTCTTTTCATCTTAATCCGCTTGTCAAAAAGTATAAACAAAGTTTTCTTGAATGTCTTTTGTGTGTTTAGACGTATACGGGTAAATTAAATTGTTGAAAAAAACAGATGATTATTACAAACACGCACCCAAACAAAAGTTTGCAATTATAAAATTTACAAATCAACTATAGAATTGTGGTAAAATATTTTCTTTAATTTGCGTTCCTTAACCAAAAGATTCATAAATCTAAATCTCCACTAATTCCGACATCTCTGATTCCAACATCTCCACTGACTCCGTATTCCTTGTTTCGCAGAAAATTTGGCTAAAGTCTAATTGGTAGACATTTCTCTTATCCAAAAAAAAAGATATCAAAGAAAGAACTCTTAGTGCTGTATCCAGAAAAGAAAAAAAAATTGTCGGTGGCCCATGGTTCCCAAGTTATGGGCCTCCAAAGTTCGGATATCGAATTTGATGTGTCATTTCCAATAATGGTCCGATTAGACCAAGATTAGTTTCATTTGAAAGCTTATTCTAATACCTTTATTTTGACATTTAAAAAAATTTGGCTTTATTAACCCATTGTGGCACAACACCAAATTTAAATTTTTAAACTAAAGTTTTTGGAGAAAATGCGTTATATTTCAAAATTATGTCTTATTAAGACATGTATTTATACACCGAGATTTAAAGCTTAGATACTAAGCTTTCATTTGAGCTTTCAATGGACCTTTTAACCCTTATAGAACCAAAGTAATTGACTGTTAACCATTGACACCGCTTATATTTTAACACAAAAAAAAACTTTATTTAGCGAAGCCGCTAAATTAATTTATGGAGTTTGAAATCCCTAATCCCGGCCTAAGGCCGGCTACGCAGAAAAACTTTTAAGGCAAAAAAAATAAACTGCACAGAGGTCTGGTATACATATTAAATTATTTTTTTCAATGTTTAAACGTTAATAACTTCGGTTCTATAAGCGTTAATTGGTCAAATGAAAGCTCAAATCAAAGCTTAATATCTAAGCTATAAGCCTGTTAATAAAAATAAATACCATAATAATGCAGAATTTTAAAATTTAACCCCTTTTCTTCAAAAACTTATGGTAAAAAATCTAAAATTTAGGGTTGTTTCACAATAGATTAATGAATCCAAATTTTTTAAAATGTCGAATTAAAGGTATTTGAATAAGCTTTCGAATGAAACCAATCTTGGTCTGATCGGACCATTGTTGGAGAAGATATATTAAATTCGATATCCGAACTTTGGAGGCCCATAACTCGGAAACCATGCGCCGCCGACAATTTTTTTTTTTCTTTGTTGGGCTCACCTAAATCATCCCCACATCTAAAAAAAAAAAAATCGGACCAATGTCTGATTCCGAAAATTTATCACAAATAACATTTTTTTTATTTTTACCACCACTTCACAACAGCTGTTGTTATTTTTTGTATTTCTGTTTACATTAAAAAACATCCCTGATCTAATGAAAAGAGTAATTTTTTAAAATTTTTCAAAACACAAAAATTACATCCGTATGTGAACATTTTCCTCTCCGTATTAAAATAAAGTCTGTCCGTATTTGTATGTTGAGTGTTTAGACGCTGAAAAATATTCTCTCCGCATGAATTTTTGACAGGTCTTTTTACAAGTCTGCTAATCTAAATGGGCCTTAAGAAAACAAACTACTAATTTTTAAAAATTCGATATCTTCTAAACGGGTCATCAAAAAAATCTGGAAATTTACAACGATGGAGTTTACGAAGGGTACTAAAAACTGTCAACAAATTGGGAAAATCTAAAAAAAAAATTATTCAAAGTGTCTGATTTGGCATGGAATGCCCCATATACATTATGGGTTCCTCGACCGATATTTCGTTACACACGGAATGACAAAGTGAGTATAGCCCCATACTGTGGTTGGAAGGTATAAAAAATCTAGTTAAGATACGAGAATTCCTTAAAAGTTTTACTGCATCAAAAAAGTAGTAAATTTTCAATTTTATTGGTAAAAAGCTTGTAAAATAACAAAAAAAGGTAGTAATTTTTACTAGGCATTCTCGTAAAATAGGAGGTAGCAAAAAATATTTTTTTTTATAACTAAAAGGTTTTTTTCAATGCTTAAAATTTTTTTTAAACCAAATTTTTTTTCTTTATCTTTCAACCCACCATAATCGAGGACAAATATAAAACACATGTTATAAATATGTGGGTAGGACTTCATATTCATGCACAATAATAAAAATGCTATTCAAATATTATAATAATACATTCATATTATGATGTTCATCTATTATGATGATGATGATGATTTGATGATGACTACAGAGTAACATTTGAATTAGGAATATAAAATAACATAGTTGCAAAATTTTTGCGAACACAAAAATAGTAATATGAATCTGTTTTTAGTCATTTGTCGCCTGTCAACATGATTATAATTATTGTACATATCATGATAATTTTATGAAATTTTGGATTTTTTGATTTGAAAACATCCAAAAATTAAAGGGATTCCGTTGAAATTTATCAAATTACTGTATTAATGTTTGAAAAGTTAGTATTTTCAATGAAAATTAAAAAAAAAATAAAAAAAAAATTTAAGGAATTATGAAAAAAGTGGATGGCTTTTACATTCGTGTTCTTAAAATTTAAGTTTTTAATCAAATTGTAAAACATTCACGGAAAATACACTTGAAATTGCAAAATGTTGGCTGGAAAAATAAGAAATAGAATAATCACAATGGGAGCGGAAAGCGTTTTTCCGTAACTGTTCCCATACGTTTCATATGAAAACAAAATTCCGCCACGTTTTTTCGCTAAACTTAATTAAACTCTGTTGTTTGTGTTTTTGATTGAAGAAGAAAATTGTGTCTTCTAAAGATTAAATTAAATGTGGATTTACCCTAAACCATGGTTTCTATAGTCACTTCTACGTCTTCAGTAGGTTAGGTTAGAGGTGGCGGAGTCAAAGACTCCTCACATAGACCGGATGGTCCATAGCGAAACCACAATAATTCCTCAGCGACGCTGATAGAACGCGTTTGTCCTCATCGCGAATTGTACTATTTGCTTTAGATCGACATTCGAAACCGTTTCCAAGATCTCGAAGTCATGTCTGCCTAAAATGTGCGGTCGGGTTCTGGCCAAAGCAGGACATTGGTAAAGAATATGTTCGACCGTTTCTTCAGTGTTAGGTTCATCGCACCTTCTACAGCTTGCATCAGAAATAAGTCCCATCTTCTTTCTATGATAACCTATTAGGCAGTGCCCGGTGATCACTCCAGTAAGTACACGGCAGTTCCATCTGGTGAGTGAGAGTAAGTATTCAGTTTTCTTAGATTGTAGCATGCCCACAATCTTCTACTGATCGCACTTGTTGTTAGCTCTCTCCACTTTCTATTAGCCATTGCAGTGTTTTGAATGTCGCGTAGCGATCTGAAGTGCTGGATTGGTTGATCAATATGCACAGAAATACCAATACCATCAGCACCTTGTTTCGCGAGCTCGTCCGCTCTCTCGTTCCCTTGAATACCTGGTACCAGGGGCGTATCCAGGATTTTATTTCGGTGGGGGCCCAACATTTTTTTTTCACAAAAAATTACATAACAGCACATGTTTTAGAATTTTTCTCGATTCCTTTAACTGAATGTAGCACAATCATATTCTTCATTTTTGTGTAAGTTTAAAACTGTTGGGGGGAAAAAAATTAAAATTTTTTTTTATTTTAAAATTTTTTGAGAGACTTAAGCCTCTTTTTAAAGTGTGAACTGCATAATATGCTTTTACATTTTTAAAAGAAAATTATCAGAATCTGAAATTTTTTTCAAAGAAAAGTCTAAGATTCTATGAGAATTTCCAGTTAAGATAGTTTTTGTTATAGAAAAAGTCAAAGACTCTAAATCATATTTCCAATAGAAAACGTTTCTCGAGAAAAAGTCACTTTAGAAAATGATTCTATAAACATATTTATAAAATACTTTTCCAAAAGAAAAGACAATGATTTTAAGACATTTTCCCAAAATCTGAGATATTTATAGTCTAGCACATTTTCTCAGATTCTGAAACATTCTACACAAAAAGTTTTAGATTCGGAGAAAATCTTCGCTTTTTCTATAAGAAAAATGATTCAGATTCTGAGACCTTTTTAAAAAGAAAATAGTATAAAAAAGTCTTAGATTCTAAAAAAATTTTCCTAAAGAAAAACTCTCGGATTCTGAGAAAATGTTCCTATAGAAAATATCTAAGATTCTTAAACAATTTTTCTATAGAAAAAGTCTCAGATGCTTAGACATTTTTCCTATAGAAAAAGTTTCTAATTCTAAAACATTTTTCCTATAGAAAGTCTCAGATTCTTTTAGAAAAAGTCTCAGATTCTTCGACATTTTTTCTCTAGAAAAGTCTCAGATTCTTCGACATTTTATCTATAGAAAAAGCCTCAGATTCTGAGACATTTTTCCTAAAGAAAAAGTTTCAGATTCTGAAATATTTTTCCCACAGAAAAATACTCAGATTCTGAGACATTATTCTTATAGAAAAAAATATTTTTACAATAGAAAAAGTCTTAGCATTTTTCTATAGAAAAAGTCTTAGCTTGTGTCTCTGAGACATTTTTCCTATACACAAAATCTTATTCTGAGACATTTTCCTAGATTGTAAGAAAAATTCTCAGATTCAGAGACATTATTCCTAAAGAAAGTTCTCAGATCCTAAAACATTTTTCATATAGAAAAGCCTCAGATTCTAAGAATTTTTTATAAAAAAAATCTCAGATTTTAAAACATTTTAAAGATTCAGGGACATTATTCCTATAGAAAGTTCTCAGATTCTGAAACTTTTTTTATATAGAAAAGCCTCAGATTCTGAGAATTTTTTATAGAAACAGTCTCAGATTCTGAGACATTTTTCCTATAGAAAAAGTCTTAGATTTCAGAGATTTTTCTAATAGAAAGTTTTAGATTCTGAGACATTTTTTTAGAAAACTGTAAGATTCTGAGACATGTTTTTTAAAATACAAAGTCGCATTTTAAGATTTGACTACATTTTACTTACAATTAGGTAAATTTTTTGTGTATAAACAACTTTAGGTTCTATCCCAGCAAAAACTTGCATTACCAAGTAATGAAATGTGTAATGGGAAATTCAAAAGTTATAACTACTTCTGATTCGAATTACCTTTCCCATTACATTTACAAGCAAATGTGCCAAATGTAATGATTATCAAAACAGTATTAATAACATATTACGTATGTACTTATAGGTAATAAAAAAATTATTTAAAAAAAAAAAATTTAAAAAAATAAAAAAATATTTAAATTTATTTTATTTTTAATAAAATAATGTACAGTGAGTCAAAAAGTGAAAATCTAGTTCTGAAATTTTTTTATTTTATTATAATGACTTCGGTAAGTCATTACTAAAAAGTCCTTATTTTACATTTTAAAATAATGCTAAAGATAATTTTCTGTCATTACTAAGTAATTCGAATGGTAATGATGTGTCATTACCAAGTTTTTGCTGGGAGGCTATTTTTTCATTAGAATCTTAAGTTGGAAAGTTTCAAATTCTAAGAATTTCCAGATTTTGAGATTTTTCAGTTTCAAAACATTTTTCTTCAAAACATTTTAGATTTTTTTGATTTTTTTTTAAGAAGTTTTTTGATATTGTACTTGTTATTTGATACCAAATCCTGAAATGTGTGATTTCACCTTGTTCATACTCCCTAAACTTTGTAAGTTCTCGAAGCATTCGAAAATTACTTTCGACTTGATGTAAAATCTTTTAAGAGCTTTTAGAGCAGCTTGGCTGTCAACGTAAATGTTAAATTCTCTGTTTGCCTCATCACAGAACTGTAAAGCTGCCCTGCTTATGGCAACTATTTCGGCCTGGAAAATGCTAGAGTCCAATGGAAGGATAAAAGTCTTCTCTAAATCTCGCAAACTCGTTGAAAAACCTGCACAAACTCCCATGGAGTCCCTACGTCTTCAGTAGGTAATTACATTAAATTGATTATTTGATATTTGCTAGAAAAATTCTTTACATGTTTTTTTTTATCAACAGACTAGGCTGCTTTGAGATTCGAACCTGTGCTTCTAAATCTCTCATGATTTGTAACATAACATTTGTACCATATCAGTTTTTGGCCAAGAAGTATTAAAATTTTGTCGGATGTTTTCCAGTACGTCTACTTAGCATACATAATATGTATTTTAAGATTTCCTGGTCATGTTGATATTGAATTTTAACGTATTTTATTGAAGTTATGCTAAATTTTTCTCATTTTTTAACCTGCAGCCAATTTTGTCCTTTAAAAAACAAGCGTCCCACAATTGAGTGGCAACCCAATTGTGGAACGAAAAAAAGTTTTTCACAAAAAATTTCAAACAGACAAAGAGTATGAACATTTTCAATACTGAGATTTAAATTTTAAAACTTATAAATCGCATTATCGAATACTTAAATTTTTTTTTTAATTTTTTTTTGTTTTAAAAACACAAAAAAATTTTAAAAAAATGGAATTTGTATTATTTTTAAAGAAGCTATGAGTAAAAGAAGCTTGAGTAAACGACCAAGCTACTCATTTTTAAAAATTTAAATATCATTTGAACGGGTCCTCAAAAAATCTGAAAATATACCAGTAAGGAGTGTTTAAAGGGGTAATTAAAACTGTTAAAAATGTTTAGGAAATCTAAAAAAAAAATTTTCATAGTGTCCATTTGGCAAGGAATGTCTTAGGTTGATTATTTTAGCACCGACATACGCTGCTAAATAAATAATAAAAAAACAATAACGAAAACTTAATTTAAAAAAAAAAAAAAAAACTTTTAATTGCCCCATCCCTAATGCAACTTTAAATTTATTTCTGGTTAGTTTAAGAAAGCCAAAAAAAAAAAAAATTAATTTTACATTCTTCAGTAAACTTTTTACGACTCTCTGCTGAATATGGTTTTTTATTAACAACCCAACAAGACTATAAAAAGTTAAAAGGATAAAAAAATAAAGTAACTACAAAAAAGTAATTTCTTATATAAAAACAAAAAAATCTACATAGGAGGTTGCACAAAATATATTTAAAAAGTTAAATATATTTAATGTACCTTCATGTGTGTATGTATGCAGATATCTTAACAAATACTTAATTAAAACCAACAAACTTTCCAAGATAAAAGATTAATTATTGTTTAGGGAAATACTATAACATTTCCATTGAAAAAAAGACAGACAAGACAATTGAAGATTTTCAATAAAAATACAGAAATTTTGATTTTTTAAAAATTTTAATTTCTTATAGACATTTTTCTTATAGACAAAGTCTCAGATTCTGAGACATTTTTCTTATAGAAAAAGTCTCCGATTCTGAGACATTTTTCTTATAGAAAAAAAAACATTTTTCTTATAGAAAAAGTCTCAGATTCTGAGACATTTTTCTTATAGAAAAAGTCTCAGATTCTGAGACATTTTTCTTATAGAAAAAGTCTCAGATTCTGAGACATTTTTCTTATAGAAAAAGTCTCAGATTCTGAGACATTTTTCTTATAGAAAAAGTCTCAGATTCTGAGACATTTTTCTTATAGAAAAAGTCTCAGATTCTGAGACATTTTTCTTATAGAAAAAGTCTCAGATTCTGAGACATTTTTCTTATAGAAAAAGTCTCAGATTCTGAGACATTTTTCTTATAGAAAAAGTCTCAGATTCTGAGACATTTTTCTTATAGAAAAAGTCTCAGATTCTGAGACATTTTTCTTATAGAAAAAGTCTCAGATTCTGAGACATTTTTCTTATAGAAAAAGTCTCAGATTCTGAGACATTTTTCTTATAGAAAAAGTCTCAGATTCTGAGACATTTTTCTTATAGAAAAAGTCTCAGATTCTGAGACATTTTTCTTATAGAAAAAGTCTCAGATTCTGAGACATTTTTCTTATAGAAAAAGTCTCAGATTCTGAGACATTTTTCTTATAGAAAAAGTCTCAGATTCTGAGACATTTTTCTTATAGAAAAAGTCTCAGATTCTGAGACATTTTTCTTATAGAAAAAGTCTCAGATTCTGAGACATTTTTCTTATAGAAAAAGTCTCAGATTCTGAGACATTTTTCTTATAGAAAAAGTCTCAGATTCTGAGACATTTTTCTTATAGAAAAAGTCTCAGATTCTGAGACATTTTTCTTATAGAAAAAGTCTCAGATTCTGAGACATTTTTCTTATAGAAAAAGTCTCAGATTCTGAGACATTTTTCTTATAGAAAAAGTCTCAGATTCTGAGACATTTTTCTTATAGAAAAAGTCTCAGATTCTGAGACATTTTTCTTATAGAAAAAGTCTCAGATTCTGAGACATTTTTCTTATAGAAAAAGTCTCAGATTCTGAGACATTTTTCTTATAGAAAAAGTCTCAGATTCTGAGACATTTTTCTTATAGAAATAGTCTCAGATTCTGATTTTTTTCTTTAAAACTTCATTTAATTTCTTAAAGTCTAGATTTTACCTAAATTGTCATTATAATATATCTAATTACACTAAGCAACAAATTTGCTGGCACCGTTTGGAATCTTGAATGGTTTAAGGCAAAAACTCTATGAAATGCATTTCATAAAATTTTATGTTTTCATAAAAAAAAATTATAAACGTGTCATATGATTTTTTTTTATATGATTAAAAAATTGGGATAAAAAAAATTTCACCTCCCCAAGACGATTTTTAAAATTTTAATTCCCTATTTTAGTTCTTCTAAAGTAAATTTCATAAATTTAAAAAAAAAAAAAAAAAAAATTAATGCATTTGCTTATATTAATGAAACATTTCATAAATACTATGAAACCTTAACATAAATATAATAAAACGTATCATTAAAGTTCGTCATAAATACTATGAAACATTTCATAAAAATAATATATTTTTTAAAGGATTTCATTATTATTATGAAACTATTTAATAGTACCAATGAAGTGTTTCATAAATACTATGAAAAAGTTTCATAATACAATCAAATATTGAAGAAAAAATAAATTAAATGTATGAAATGGTTTATAGTATTTATAAAATATATTATAATATTTTTGAAGAGTTTCATAAACGTTTATGAGATATAATTCATTATATTTATGAAACTTTTCATAAATATAATTTATTATATTTATGAAACCTTTCATAAATATAAATGAAAAATTTCATAAATATTGACCCTTTGAACAATTATGAAACTGTTTCATTGTATTTATGTAACTGTTAAATTGAACGAACTTTAACGAATATTTTAATTATATTTATGATAGTTTTCATAAATATAATAAAGATTTAACTTTGAGTGTACTTTAAAAAAGAGAAAGAGAGAAACTTCTAATTAAAAAATCACTTTTGATGTTGCTTGTTTTACGTTTCTTTTACTTTTACTTTTCATTATCATTATTTTACTATTTACACAACGCAACAGAGAAAAAAAAGTGCCATGAATAAAATTTAAATAGAAATAATTGCGGCTGGGTAACAAAAACAAAAAAGGCGTGTGCTAAAAATGAAATGAAACACCACAAAGAAATTTTCAACACCGGCAACATCTAACACTAAAAGTAATGCACCGCACCACACAAACATTTTAACCGCACACAGAAAATTAAAATAAAAAAAATAAAATAAAACTTTGCTAAAGAAATATTATAAAAGCTGTGAAAATTAAAATTATTTTTTTTTTTTGTTGAATAAAAAAAAATTAAAACTACAAAAAACCAAACTGAAAAAATGAATGCGATTCTAAAAGGAGAAAAAGAAATTTTGTAAAAATATTAATGCATTAAATAATGTTGGCCGGATTCATGAAAACTGTTTCAATGTCTATTTTGCTACTAAAAATGTTTTTTTGGGAGTAAAAATTTTATTTAAAACAAGTTAAAAAATTTTATTTAACAAAAGTTAAATTCGGCCTTGAAGAATTATTGATACCCTCCCCTCCACAAAGTGAAAAAAATATAGCAAAAAAAAACTATTTGAAAACAACAAATTGTTGAAAAAAAAATTTGTTAAAAATATGGTAAAACAAAAATTTTCGCTAAATAAAAATTTTTTAATGAAAAAAAAAAATCGCGATTTTTTATTTTAAATATGGTTTACTTCTTTAAATAATACACTCAAACAAAAACCTTGCCAAATTACAAAAAAAATTTTGAATGTAAATTTCAAAATCGTACACAGAAAAAACAGTTTAATTGTGCCAGCCGAATTCAGAGCCAACTGCATGGTTTAATTACAACAACTGAAATTTTCGGTTGCGATTACCGAAATTTATTTGGACCAACAGAAGTTAAATTTGCAAAACAAATTTTGGTTATGGCAACCGAAAAATTCGGTTGTTGTTATTAAACTATGCAGTTGGCTCTAAATTCGGCTGGCACAACTAAACTGTTTTCTCTGTGTAAATTTAAAATCTCGTAAATTTACAAATTTTCAAGATAATTTTACAAAAAAATTTAGTAAAATCATGAGAATTCCTTGTGAGTTTTATTGCGTCAAAAAAGTTGAAAATTAACAATTTTATTGGTAGAAAGCTTGTAAAATTACAAAAAAAATAAATTAAATCTATGAAATTATTTATAGTATTTATAAAATATTTCATAATATTTATGAAGAGTTTCATTAACTTTTATGAAATATAATTCAATATATTTATGAAACCTTTCATAAATATAATAAAAAATTTCATAAATATCGGCCCTTTGAACAATTATAAACTGTTTCATTGTATTTATCAAATTGTTACATTGGACGAACTTTAATGAAGATTTTCATAATATTTATGACATTTAAGTCACGATAACTTCTTGTAAGTTTTATTTATAAATTTTAATATTTTATGTTTCCAATGTAATTATGAAATGTCCCGCTACAGAAAAACATGTGTCCCGTAAATTTCTGAATAGGTTGTTTGGATAGCCCTAAATGGAACTTAGAAAATTGCGTTTTTGGTTTTTAAATTTTTAAAAAACTGGGCTACGGAGGCGTGGTCAAATATTGGAAAAATAGTCAAATTTGTGGCGAGTTGCCTTGCTTAAATATTTATCACATTAAAACGGAATGCACCACAATCCCAAAAATTTACATTCTTATATAGTTTTGTATGGGCTATCGGTAAAATTTTTTTTTTTTTTTAATTTTCAGAACCCGTTCTGAAATTTTTCATTTTTTAAAAAAGTCAATTGATCAAAAATCCGGCCACATTTTTTTTTTTATTTTTTTTTTTTAAATGTTTAAATGTTTGTCCATCCACACAAAAAAATTCAGAAACACGTTCTTCCTTTTTTTTCGAGAAAATCGCATTTGAATTTTAAATTTCATAGCAATTTTGTAATTTGCTTGTATTTTCTTGTTTTAACGTTGCGAATGAGTAATATTAATTGCATAAATATTTCTCATACGCTCAGTTGAAAAAAGAAAATACAAGCAAATTCCAAAATTGTTATGAAATTTAAAATTCAAATGCGATTTTCTCGAAAAAAAGGAAGAACGTGTTTCTGAATTTCTTTGTGTGGATGGTCAAACATCTAAACTTAAAAAAAAAATTAAAAAAAAATTGGCCCGATTTTGGATAAATTGTCTTTTATAAAAAATGAAAAATTTCAGAACGAGTTCTGAAAATTTTCCAAAAAAAAAAAAAATTTAATCGATAGCCCATACAAAACTATATAAGAATGTAAATTTTTGAGATTGTGGTGCATTCCGTTTTAATGTGATAAATATTTAATCAAGGCAACTCGCCACAAATTTGACCATTTTTCCAATATTTGACCACGCCTCCTAAGCCCAGTTTTTGAAAAATTTAAAAACCAAAAACGCAATTTTCTAAGTTCCATACAGGGCTATCCATACAACCTATTCAGAAGTTTACAGTGCACATGTTTTTTTTTCGCTTCTTTGATTAAAAATTCCTTCAATTAAAAAAATTGTTACACCAATCACCAAATTGTAGGTGGTTGATTGAATATTTTTTCAATTAAAAAAATATTTTACAAAATATAATCCTTTAAAACTTTGAAGTCCTTTAAAATGGAAACAGGATCACAATATGAAAAACTATAAATGCAGTTTTACTTCATTTGATCTCTACTTTCAGACGTACATATATCATCCAGTTCATGTTTATTACTGGCTGTCGGACGGTGTAATTGCTTGAAAACTGTATAAGGCGTATGCTTAATTTTGTAATCGCTTTTAAATAACAATCATATGCAACGTTGTACAGTGGCTTATTTTTAATAATTTGGCTATTCAGTAAGTAGGTACTGGTCCTATTGCAGCGAAATTCGTACTGGTTATAGCTAACGTAATTTCGAGCTAAATTTTGGACACTGGATCCCACATGTCCAATAGGGGCACCACCAGGGGCCCTAAAGATAGACATATTTAGTATACAACATTTTTTAAATTCGTTAAAATCACCAATTTTAATTGTGTGAAAAAAAATCTAGCGCTGAACTAAAAAAAAGACTTGAGGGTTTAGTTATGTAAAATTTTAACTTTCATTTGTTTCTCATTTTATCCCAATCCGATTTGGAAAGTTCGATTTTGTATCACTGTGTCTTTTATTCCAAATTGCTTGTAAGTAATCGATTTTTCAAATATTTAGATTTTTTTTTTTTTTAAATAATTAAGAAAACCAAATTTTCAAACTAATTGACCAGTATAAAGATGACCTTGCGAAATATTTTCATAAATTTTCCCACAATCAGCTCTATCCTGGCCATTGTTTGGCAGGTATTACGACATGAAATTCAAAAATTTTAATTTGACGGGACGCCAAATATTAAACATGAACCGGATGATATACGTCTAAAAGTAGAGATCAAATGGAGTAACACTGCATTTACAGTTTTTCATTTCGTTATCCTGTTTTCTTTTAATGGACTTCTAATTTTAAAACGATACATTTTGTAAAATATTTTTGATTTAAATTAATTTTATTTTTCTAATATTTTTACTTGTCCTTGAATGACACTGGCGATGGCAAATGAAAGAGCAGGATCTCCCCTAATTTTTCCATTTTTTATTTTGCTAAGTAAATCAGAATAAAAGGATGTGAATGAAGTCATTTAAAAACTTTATCAAAATATTTTGTTGAAAATTTTGAATGATATTGAAGGGACATAACTTCCGTTTTGAAAGGACATAACTTCCGTTTTTCTGATATGTAAAAATAATACAATAGGAAAATTAGGGGAGATCGTCCTCTTTTCTTTGCTATCACTAGTGGCATCCTAGGACAAGTACAAATATAAAAAAAAATATATAAAATTAATTTAAAATTTAATCCTCTAAAACTTTGAAGTCCTTTTAAAAGAAACCAGGATCACGAAAAAAAAACCTGTAAATACAGTTTTACTACATTTAGTCTCTAGTTTGAAACGAATATTATCCAGTTCGTGTTTAACGTTTTTATACCCTCCACTCTAGTGATAGAGGGTATATATAAGTTTGTCATTCCGTTTGTAACACCTCGAAATATTGGTCTAGGACCCCATAAAGTATATATATTTATGATCCTCGATCGATTTTAAGTCGATCTAGCGATGTCCGTCCGTCCGTCCGTCTGTCCGTCCGTAGAAAACACGCTAACTTTTGAAAGACTTTACAGAGGCTACTGAAGTTTGGCATATATGTTTGTCATTTACCTGGTCAGGTTGGTATTGCAACCCAGCCAAATCGGTCCAGTAGTTAAAAAGTTATGAGCAAAAGAGTAAATTTCGGCAAGGGTGTTTCGCGAATTTACGAGATAAAAAACACGATTACTTTCGAAAAACAATAACGAGACTACTGAAGCTTGGCATGTATCTTTACCGTTCCCCGGGTCTGTTTGGTATTAAATTTCAGCTCAAGCGGTCCAGTGGTTCAAAAGTTATAAGCAAAACCCTGAATTTCAGATTAGTTTCATCTAAAATGCCACGTGTTTTAACAAGGTTTAAAAGCATTGGTGGTAACTAAACAATGCTTTTCAAACTTGTTTAATTTTAAAGCAATGCTTTTTAAACTTGTTTAGTTTTAAAAGCATTGGTAACTTAAAAATTACACTCGAAAAAAAATTTACACTCAAAAAAAAAATGTACACTCAAAAAAAATTTTACATTCAAAAAAAAATTTACACAAAAATATTTTTTTTTTTTTTTACAAAAATGACAATATTTTTACAGTAAAAAAAAATACACTCGAAAAAATTTTACACTAAAAAAAAAAAAAAAATAATAATTTTTCTTTTTTTTTAAAAAAAGAGTTTTTTACTCAAAATAAAATATTTCTAATCACAATTGTTAATTTTTCACGTTAAAAAATGTACTACTCTTTAAAAAATGCATTGTGGAGGGTATTCATAGATTCGGCAAAGTCGAACTTAACTTTTCTCCTTGTTTTTTTTTTTCATTTTTTTCGGACGGTGTTATTTATGTCCAGAAAAATTCAAAAATAATCAGAACAATTTATTTAAATTAAAAACAACCAGAAAAATCAGTAATACTTCAGAAAAATTCTGAAACGCTGAAAATCTTTAAAAAAAAAACATAAATTTAAAAGATTTGAAAATATGGTGCAAAACTCAGAAACAAATATAAACAATTTGCCAAAAATACAGATAACCTAAAAAAATCTATTGAGAACAGAAATTGTTCTAACGAATTTGGTTTATACTCAAATAGAACAAACTTAATTTGAAGATATAATCAAATCTATAAAAAATTAAAAGGCACTTCAATATTAAAACACTTTAATATTGTAAAAAAAACATCCCACACATTTATATCCCCATATAATACCGAATACAACTGTTTGTTTGAATGTCAGGATAAATGTTTTGGTATATTTGTTTGTATGTACTATTTTTTACAGGAAAATGTCAAAAGTCTTTTGGATATTTGTATGTATAATGTAATTTTTGTTTTGTTGTCGTTCAAAATCCTTAATGTTATCGAAAAGGTTAAAGTTCATTAAACGACTTGTGTAAGTCAAAATGTTGTTCGCTGCTTAACAAGCAGGTACTTTACCTGTACAAAGTAACGATTGTACTTAAAGTAAAATACTAAATTTATTTATTTTTTTTGTTCACATGAACTTAAACCAAAAAAAAAAAACAATGAAAAATTAATGCTAAATAAATTTAAGGTTAAAGGTCTCATTTATTAAACAAAAACGCACTTAAAAGAATGTTTATATTATTATTGTTGTCTGAACTTATAAACATGTGAATTAAAACACACCTAATGTTTCTCAAAAGGGAAGTATCTCAAGTCTTATAAACCGATTTGTATAAAACTTAAAATATATATAAAAGAAACAATTCGAAAGTTGGGGTGTCTCGGCGTAACGGCCATATCGGGGATTTAGGGGTTCAAAAAATGGCGAAAAAATTTTGATTTTTATGATGTTTTTATATGAGAAGAAATGGTTTTAAATGCTTATCCAACGGTGGATTAATCATGAAAAAATTCAGCTTCGTTAAATTCTTTTTTCATGAAAATGTGTAAATTTTGGAGGGTATTTATGTGAAGACTAGAGGTGTCCTTAAAAACGAAAATTACCTTTTTTTACCTGGTAGGGTCCTATATTGTTCTTTAGTATCTAAAAATGAGTGAGCCAAAATTTGGGGACAATCGGCTAAAAATAACTCGTGCCGAAAATGGATTGAAGTTTTGGGACATTCTTATAAGAACGAAAAACTCGTTTTTTCTAGTTTTTGGAAAAACATTGGTATTTGATATTTTTTGTTAAAATTTTTGTGAAATAATATGAAAATGGTACTAAATTACCTTTTCAAAACGACTAATAAAATTAAAATCGGATGAAAAATAAGCATTTTACGCATACATGCCCCAGACCATTGTATGGTTTTTAGAGCCAGAATTTCAAAATTTTCAAAATTTTTAGGCAAAAAAATAGTAAAAATTTAATTTTACTTTATGATCAAATTGAAAACATGTTTAAGATTAAAAATAGCAGATATGGTAGTCAAGCTTTTTTTTTATTTGGCGCGGGTAGTGATAAAATTTCCGCGGATTCCAAATAAAATGCGTTTTTCTACAATAATTAAGCAAATTTTTGAAAATTTGTGCTCTATTGTGCGGATCGAAGTGTAAAACGTAAATTCTGTAACTTTTGAGAAATCGGATATATGCAGATATTTTGTATTATAGAAATGTATAACGTCTCAAATTTGTCATTTCACCTCGACAAAAAGGGGTTAAAGATGCCCGAATTGTCAAAAAATTTACAGAATATATGTATTTCACTTCGTATAATACAATACAGAAAATTGTTTTCCATATTTGCTAAATTATTTTAGAAAAAATCATTTTCTTTGGAATCCGCGGAAATTATATCACTACCCACGCCAAATGAAAAAAAAGTTAGACTACCATATCTGTTAGTTTTTATCTATAACATGTATTTAATATAATTATAAAGTAAAATTTAATTTTTTTTATTTTTTTGCCTAAAAATTTTGAAAATTTTCAAATTTTGGCTTTAAAAACCATGCAATGGTCTGGGGCATGTATGCGTAAAATGCTTATTTTTCATCCGATTTGAAAAAAACTAGAAAAAACGTGTTTTTTCATCAGATAAGAGTGTCCCAAAACTTCAATCCATTTTCGGCACGAGTTATTTTTATCCGATTGTCTCCAAATTTTGGCTCACTCATTTTTAGATACAAAACTACAATTTAGGACCCTACCACGTATTAAAAAGTGATTTTGAAAAATTGCCTTAGTCGTTAGGACACCTTTAGTGAAGACATAGACCTATGGTATCCATATGAATACGAAATAATTTTTATTAAATTTAAGTCGACATGTATTTTTGCTCTAAATGATGATCCGGTTTGTTCTGGAGTTATCGAAATTTTCCCGAAGGTCTACATTGTTTCATAAGGGGACAACGAAATTTTTAAACACTGATATGGTCGATAACACTGTCTGACAAAAATGAAAAAAAAATCTTTAAACACGAACTGGATAATATACGTTTGAAACTAGAGACTAAATGTAGAAAAACTGCTTTTACAGTTTTTCATTTCGTGATCCTGTTACCCTATAAAAGGACTTCAAAGTTTTAGAGGAATAAATTTTTTAATTAATTTTTTAATATTTGTACTTGTCCTAGGATGCCACTATTGATGGGAGGATCTCCCCTAATTTTCCTATTTTTACATATTAGGAAAAAGGAGGTTAGTTACGTCCTTTCAAAAATTTATCCTTCAATATCATTCCAAATTTTCAACAAAATATTTTGAAAAAGTTTTCAAATCACTTTATTCACATCTTTTTATCCTGCTATGGCAAAATAGAAATATGGAAAAATTAGGGGAGGTCCTCCTCTTTCATTTGCCGTCACCACTGTCATCCTAGGATAAGTATAAATATTCAAAGTATAAATATCAAAAATATTTTATAAAATGTATCCTTTAAAACTTTTAAGACCGTTTTAAAGGAAACAGTATCACGAAATGAAAAACTGTAAATGCAATTTTACTCCGTTTGATATCTACTTTCAGACGTATATCACTCGGTTGATGTTAAATATTGGCTGTGGGACGGTGTAAGGCGAGGCACCCCAACCTTAAATGCATCTCTTTTATATATACTATATTTTAAGTTTCAGACATATCGGTTCATAAGGGTTGAGATACTTCCCTTAAAAGTCACAAAAATGTTTTACAACGTATTTTTGTCAATCAAAAAAAAATACACTCGAAAAAAATTTTACACTCAAAAAACAATAAGTCATTTTTATTTTTTCGAAAAATTACTAAAAAAAAGTTTTTTATTCAAAATAACATATTTCTAATCAAAATTTTTAAATTTTTTCACTTTAGAAATTTTAGTATCACTTAAAAAGGGCATTGTGGATGGTATTCATGAATTCGGCCAAGTCGAATTTAACTTTTTTACTTGTTTTTATTCTTCAAGTTCAAAAATGTGTCAAAAGTTCAGAGTTTGAAATAAGTTTTAGAGAATAAATGTCTCAAAACCCAAGTTGGCCTACGTTTCTAAAAATGTATTCTTCATTTATTTCTGTACTGCTTTTTTATTAATTAAGTTTTTTTTTTTAAAAAAAAGGTACTTTATTAAAATGTCTGCTCTTTACCAAAATTTTAAATTACAATTAAAGCCATTTTTTTTATTTTAGCACTTTGCATAATCAGTATTAAATGAATGCAAATGTTTCTTTCGTATTCAACAAGTTACAAAAATGAATAAAAAAAGGTAGCTAATTGTCATACAGTTTAGAAACAATAAATTTATGTAAATTAGTTGCGCAAAACTATGCTAAAATTATACTATTTTTTCTATTTAACTCTACTGTTACAATATTTTACTAAACTGCATATAAAAGACAGTCCGCAACGAATGTCTGGTTCTAATAACATTAGTTTAAAAATTAAAAAAAATTGAGATCCACTATATTTTGCATTTATTTTCCATGTAAAATCTGATAATCTGATAATGAAATACAAAGTCTCAAAAATAGAACCGTTTTTGAGATATTGCTACCTTTTTAAATTTTAACTTTTTAAAAAAATTGTTTTACTTAAATAAAAATATCTCTGGGTCAATGTCTCAGAATCTGATACTTTTTCTAAAGGAAAAATTTCTCAGAATCTGTGACTTTTTCTAAAGGAAAATGGTCTCAAAATCTGAGACTTTTTCTATAGATAAAATTTCTCAGAATCTGAGACTTTTTCTATAGATAAAATTTCTCAGAATCTGAGACTTTTTCTTTAGGAAAAATGTCTCAGAATCTGAGACTTTTTCTATAGGAAAAATGTCTCAGAATCTGAGACTTTTTCTATAGGAAAAATGTCTCAGAATCTGAGACTTTTTCTATAGGAAAAATGTCTCAGAATCTGAGACTTTTTCTATAGGAAAAATGTCTCAGAATCTGAGACTTTTTCTATAGGAAAAATGTCTCAGAATCTGAGACTTTTTCTATAGGAAAAATGTCTCAGAATCTGAGACTTTTTCTATAGGAAAAATGTCTCAGAATCTGAGACTTTTTCTATAGGAAAAATGTCTCAGAATCTGAGACTTTTTCTATAGGAAAAATGTCTCAGAATCTGAGACTTTTTCTATAGGAAAAATGTCTAAGAAAATGTGACTTTTTCTAAAGGAAAATTGTCTCAGAATCTGAGACTTTTTATATAGGAAAAATGTCTCAGAGTCTGAGTCTTTTTCTATAGCAAAAATGTCTCAGAATTTGAAACTTTTTCTATAGGAAAAATGTCTAAGAATCTGAGGCTTTTTCTATAGGAAAAATGTCTCAGAATCTGAGACTTTTTCTATAGGAAAAATGTCTCAGAATCTGAGACTTTTTCTATAGGAAAAATGTCTCAGAATCTGAGACTTTTTCTATAGGAAAAATGTCTCAGAATCTGAGACTTTTTCTATAGGAAAAATGTCTCAGAATCTGAGACTTTTTCTATAGGAAAAATGTCTCAGAATCTGAGACTTTTTCTATAGGAAAAATGTCTCAGAATCTGAGACTTTTTCTATAGGAAAAATGTCTCAGAATCTGAGACTTTTTCTATAGGAAAAATGTCTAAGAATCTGAGACTTTTTCTATAGGAAAAATGTCTCAGAATCTGAGACTTTTTCTATAGGAAAAATGTCTCAGAATCTGAGACTTTTTCTATAGGAAAAATGTCTCAGAATCTGAGACTTTTTCTATAGGAAAAATGTCTCAGAATCTGAGACTTTTTCTATAGGAAAAATGTCTCAGAATCTGAGACTTTTTCTATAGGAAAAATGTCTCAGAATCTGAGACTTTTTCTATAGGAAAAATGTCTCAGAATCTGAGACTTTTTCTATGTCTCAGAATCTGAGACTTTTTCTATAGGAAAAATGTCTCAGAATCTGAGACTTTTTCTATAGGAAAAATGTCTCAGAATCTGAGACTTTTTCTATAGGAAAAATGTCTCAGAATTTGAGACTTTTTCTATAGGAAAAATGTCTCAGAATCTGAGACTTTTTCTATAGGAAAAATGTCTCAGAATCTGAGACTTTTTCTATAGGAAAAATGTCTAAGAATTTGTGACTTTTTCTAAAGGAAAATTGTCTCAGAATCTGAGACTTTTTATATAGGAAAAATGTCTCAGAGTCTGAGTCTTTTTCTATAGCAAAAATGTCTCAGAATTTGAAACTTTTTCTATAGGAAAAATGTCTTAGAATCTGAGGCTTTTTCTATAGGAAAAATGTCTCAGAATCTGAGACTTCTTCCATAGGAAAAAATGCCTTAAAATCTGAGACTTTTTCTAAAGGAAAAATGTCTCAGAATCTGAGACTTTTTCTATAGTAAAAATGTCTCAGAATCTGAGACTTTTTCTATAGGAAAAATATCTCAGTATCTTAGACTTTTTCTATGGGAAAAATTTCCGGTTTTAGGGTTGATAAGCTTTAAAAAATTTTAAGAATAAAATTTTGATTAATTTTTATTAAATAACTAGCTGAAGCGCCCGGTGTTGCCCAGGTTGACTTAGACATGACTATGAAATAGCCTCTCCCGGCGACATCTATAGGGTCCATTTATATATGAGCAAATCCATGGGAAATTTAACTGACGGATCACCGATTTTGCTCATATTTGGTATTTTGATAGACCTTTCGTAAATGACTAAAAACTATATTTTTTTTTTTTTGGATCAATACTTTGGAAGATATGGGCGTTTAAAAAAGCGCTTTTTTGACAATATTGACACCTTTTTTTGCTCGGAAACCGTTAGTCGTACGAAAAAACTTATAAAAGCAATATTGTTTATAAAATTATGAAGATTTAAAATTCAGAAACAAAAATTTAAAAAAAAAAAAATTCAACAAAAAATTTTGAAAACCATATTTGAATGTCCTTTTCTCCTGGGAAGGGCACCATGGATTTCCAAAAACAAAATTTTGTATTAAAGTTTAGAATGGCCTTTTAATACTATTAAAATTTCAGAGAGGTGTTTTTTCGTATTGTTGAGCAATAAATTGTCAAAGTTTGTTAGATAGCCAAATATTTGATTTTTTTTTTCAAAATTTTGGCAAAAAATCAAAAATTTAGCTTTATCACAAACTTTGAAAATTTATTGCTCGACAACAGTAAAAAATACCTCTCCGAAATTTTAACTGCGCTAAAAAGACATTCTAAACTCCATTAAAAAATTTTGGTTTAAGAAATCCAAGGCGTCCTTGACAAGAGAAAAGGACATTCCAATATTGTTTTAAAAAATATTTGTTGATTTTTTTTTTTTAATTTTTAATTTTTTTTTTTTTGTTTTTAAACTTAAAATCTTCATAATTTCATCTACAATACTGTCATACAAAAGTTTAAATATTTTTTTTTGTTTTTAAACTTAAAATCTTCATAATTTTATCTACAATACTGTCATACAAAGTTTTTTCGTACAACTTACGTTTTCCGAGTAAAAAAACACAAAATAATTGTCTAAAGCCAACCATTTGATTTTTTACCAAAATTTTGAAAAAAAATCAAACATTTGGCTATCTAACAAACTTTGAAAATTGATTGCTCAACAATACGAGAAAACACGTCTCTGAAATTTTAATAGCGCTAGAAGGACATTCTAAACTTTAATACAAAATTTTGTTTTTGGAAATCCATGGTGTCTTCGCCAGGAAAAAAGGACATTCAAATATGGTTTACAAAATTTTTTGTTGAAATGTTTTTAAAAAAAATATTGTTTCTAAATTTTAAATCTTCATAATTATCTAAACAATATTGTTTTTATAAGTTTTTTCATACGACTTACGGTTTCCGAGCAAAAAAAATTTAAAAAAGTGTCTAAAGGTCAATATTGTCAAAGTTGAAATCCTAGTTTTTGAGCCATGCCATTTCAAATTTTTATGTCTAAAAAGTTTGACAACATTGAAAGCACATTGAAGCACAGCAAACGAAAATTGTGGAAGTCCTCATAGCAACAAAAAAATACATATTTTATATTACACCATTATACAAATACTTTCATTCCCAGAATTCTCACAATATCCATTTGTATTTAAATTTAAAATAAGCCCACTGACACAAAAAACAAAAAAAAATAAAAAATAATAAAACTCAACGGATAATATGGTTTCATTCCATTTAAAACTATTATTTACAGCATAAAATCATAAATCTTCTTTACTTTATTATTATACACAGTTTGAGGATGATATCATTTTACGCAGGAAATACTTAACGTAGGCAACTTTTAAAATCATAAAAAAAAGTTTATTTAAAAAGAAAAACAAATTTTAAAGTTATAAAAATTTCAATCTTGCAGACATAATACTAAAGCAGGGTTACCAGAATTGAAGATTTTAACCCCAAAAGTTAGGGATTTCATGGGAGCCAAAAGGACAACGCAACTTCAGTAGACGTTTTTTAAGGGATTTCAAATAACAGTGTAGAATTTTAACCCTTTAAGCGCATTTTTTGGAAAGCTTTTGAGTCATTTCTTAAGAAAGGCCCTTAAATGATCCATTAAAACGGGAGATAAGAGTTTTAATGTAGGTACTCTAGAAAAAAAAACATAAAATTCTATTCAAGGCATCAAACACTATTTTAAGATCAAAAGAGAAAATCTCTTTCTTTCAACTTTGAAAAAAAAAAATAAAAAATTCAGTGGGCTATAAAATAAAATTTGAGACGTTACAGAGCAAAAATCTTTGGGGTTTTTACTACTACACACAAGTACTTTCAAAATGTTTTTCACAAACCAAAATAAGTGAAATTTGATGCAGAAAATATTCGTAGAGCATTTTAATCCTTTAAACCAGTGGTGCGCACACACATACTATAACATTTATGCTTGTGTGGGTAGTAGCAAGCGAAAAGTCAACAAATTTGCTCAAGCAACAGAATTTTAAAGTGTACGTGTGTCGACAGCGCACAAGCAGCATTTTTTAGCCTATTCTCGCGGGAATAGGAATTACAAAAATGGCCATCACTGCATGTCTTTGTAGACTTTTTAGACCATTTGTTTAAAAAAAAAAGTACTTAAAAGACCAATAAATACGGAAGAAAGAGGATTAATATATACTAGACAAAAATCCCCCATCAAATTCTATTGACGACATCCGAACTCTATTTTAAGCTAAAACAAGTAGAAAAGTTAAATTCGACTTGGCCGAATCTAAGAATACTCTCCACAATGCCCGTTCTAAGTGATAGTAAATTTTCTAACGTGAAAAAATATAACATTTTTGGTTAGAAATATTTTATTTTGTGTAAAAAAAATTTTTTTAATAATTTTTGAAAAAAAAAAAAAATAATTTAGTAATTTTTTTTTGAGTGTATATATTTTTTTGAGTGTATTTTGTTTTAGTGTAAAAATAGTTTTTGAGTGACAAAAATACCTTGTAAAATATTTTTGTGACTTACCAATGTTTTTAAAATATGTTTAACGGGTTTTCAAGACGTGAATTTAAGGTGAAATTCGCGGTATTGCTAATAACTTTTGAACCACTAGACCGATTTGGCTGAAATTTAAAACGAACCGGACCAGAGGAACATATATAAATGCCACACTTTAGCATCCTTGGAATTGTTTTATCTAGTAAATTCCAGAAAAACCCTTGCCGAAATTCACTCATTTCCTTATAACTTTTGAATAGGGCTGTCAAACGGGATCGGTTTTTTAAAATCCCGGATTCGGGATTTGAAAATCGAAATCCCGGGATCCCGGGATTACGGGATTTTTCGGGATCCCGGGATTTTCCGGGATTCCGGGATTTTTTGAGATTAAATTTCTTTGATTATAAAAGTAAAAAAAAAAATAGTACACTCTTTATGTTTCAATTTTATTGTGCATATTAAGGGGGCTACTGTGGGTTAGTTGGTAGCGTGCTAGCCTATTAAGCAGGGAGTCGTGGGTTTGATTCCCACGAAAACCTTCGGGTCGATTTCGCTACAACGAAGTTATTAAAAAAAATGATTTCTAATTATTCTGATTGTTATTTAAAGGCATTTAAAAAATTAAGTATACGCCACTTATGCAGTTTTTAAGTAATTATTATTATTAAATATTTAGCAATGAACTAAAAAACCCCTTGATAGTTTGTTATGGATAATGACAACTTTAATTTGCTTTTGGTTTCATCCCATTCCAATTTTGGTTGTTGCACTGTATAATTTTAAAACTATTTTAAAGAAAATTTAAAATAATAAAAACATTTAGGGCGGATTACTCAATGAAAAGTTAGCTGCTAACTGCCGATTTAACGGAGCCTTATGTTAAATTTCGTATGAAAAAGTTCAATTTAACGGAGAGTTATTTTATAACGGAGCATTTTTATTCTCCTACTCCTAAAACTTATGTGGTACAAATTTGAGGCCAATCAGATTAAATTTACCCGTGGCGCCTTTCGATCAAAGTTTCGGTTTTTTAGAAAATGTTCGCCAGAGCCTGCAAACTATGGTCAAAGGGCTCTGTGACTGTGGCTTAATGGTTAGTGCGTTGGACTATTATTCAGCAAGCCTGGGTAGAGTTCTCAGCTTAGCCAAATTAGTGGCCAGCTACGTTGAAAATTAAAAAAAAAAGTTTTAGTTTTAATTTGTTTATGTAGATTTAACAATAATTAAACAAAGTTGTATTTTTAAAAATAAATCCTCAAACATTTTTAATATTTCAAAAATCCCGGGATTTGAGTTTAAAAATCCCGGGATTCGGGATTGATTTTATGACAAAAATCCCGGATTTCGGGATTCGGGATTTCGGGATTGACAGCCCTACTTTTGAACCACTGGACCGATTTCGCTGGAAATTCACGGTTTTGCTAATAACTTTTGAACCACTAGACCGATTTGGCTGAAATTTAAAACGAACCGGACCAGAGGAACAAATATATATGCCACACTTTAGCATCCTTGGAATTGTTTTATCTCGTAAATTCCAGAAAAACCCTTGCCGAAATTCACTCATTTCCTTATAACTTTTGAACCACTGCACAGTGCCACATTTGGCCTATCTAGGACGACAAAAATCCAATTTTAATTATATTGACTTGAAATACGGTATAAATGTTCGTTTTGACTTCGAAAATAACATTATGAAAAATGTGGGAGGCCGGTTATGGGCCACGCCCACTTTTTTAAAATTTTTAATTTTGGTTATAATTTCTTTAAATTTGGTATATATACTCTCAATGACTGTAAAAATAATATCACAAAAAAAGGGGGCAGTCAGACAACTGCCACGCCCACTTTTTTAAAATATGTTTAAAAAATATTTAAAAACAAGGTTTACATATCGCCCCACTGTAGTCGGCGTCGCAGACGGTCGCAAAAGTTAGCCGTTGAAATAAGTACTATGGATATTGGTCAATATATCTGAAAAAGTCCGGCGACCAATACGGACCAAACACAAAAGTTCTATTTCATCAAAAAAATAAATATCTAATTTTCTTTTCACAAATTTGTATTTTGTTAAAAATTTAATAAAAAATAGAAAAACTTATTTAAAAAAAAGGAAAAGATATGACTTAAAGCATTTAAATATCCTTTAAATTTACCAAAAAAGAGTGGATAAATATCTCTTTTTGTTCAAAAGTTACAACAGTTTAAACTCGACTTAATTTATGCGAAATAATGTACACTAGTTACAGGATTTTACAAGATGCAACTTTGTGCACCCACCTGATAGTAACGAACAGAATTATCGATCTTATATGATTATTTCCGTGCTATTAGGAATGTTCTATAATACATACAAACATATCATGAAAATCGGTGAACTTTTTTTTTGATTTTTGTCGTGCTAGATTGGCCAAATGTGGCACTGTGCACTGGACCGATTTTGCTGGACCAGGTAAATGCCCAACATATATGCCAAACTTCAGGAGCCTCCGTCAAGTCTTTCAAAAGTTAGCGTGTTTTCAACAGACAGACGGACGGACATCTCTAGATCGTCTTAAAATCGATCGAGGATCATGAATATATACTTTATGGGGTCCTAGACCAATATTTAAAGGTGTTACAAACGGAATGACAAACTTATATATACCCTCTATCACTAGAGTGGAGGGTATAAAGAACATTTACATTATTTTTTTTTCGAGTTTTTCACACGACTTTGAAAAAAATTTAAAAATTCAGAGGGCTATAAAAAAATTTGAGACGCCAACTTAAGTTCATTTTATGACAATCGCTTGATGTTCATTGATAACCGTCTCTTGTTTGTGAAAACTCGAAAAAAATAAAATTCTTCTCGCTATTCTCACCATTTCACCGACAGAGTCGTTTTATCCTTTTCCAATAACATTTAAAAGTATCATTCTTGTTAGTCTGTGTTAGTCTGCTAAGAGAATACAAAATGATTTACTGAAAAGGATTTTAATCTATAAAAATAATAAATATTC
>CAWUER010000609.1:0-48362 GCA_963921195.1 Pegoplata infirma
CAATCAGTGTTACCGTTGAAAATTTTTAAAAAGTCGCACAAAAAGTCGTTTTTTACAAAAAAAGTCGCACAAAAAAGTCGTTTTTCCAAATAAAAGTCGCACATTTTATTTAAGGGATGAAGATTTTTTATACAAATGTTCTTTTCGTATGGAAGCTCCCTTAGGGAGTAGAGATAGGGCTTGGGTATGTTTGGAAAAAATTTTAGGGGACAAAATTTTAACTTTTGCCTCTTTTTTGGCGAATCCGGGGCAGTTCTGTGGCTTTTTGAGAATTTTTACACCTACACGCCAAAGCAGAGAGAAAATGTAAGATCGACCCCCATTAATTTTTCCTCCCTAACATTTTTGCAAATATACCTAAGCCCTATCTTCCATACAAGGATAACAAAGATAAAATTGCTCCTACCTCCAACTGTCCCAAAGGTGCCTCTGGAGGAGTCAAATGTATGACTGACCCCCAATAGTTTTTCAACCCCAAATTTTTTTCAGAACCAACTTCAACCCTTAAGGCGGTCCCCATACATTGCTTTTAATTTTTTACAACTTTTTTTATTAAACCCGCTGCTACCGCTCCAAGGGGGCCTCCTAGAGGGGTGAAAAGTGAGACCGACCCTCATTAATTTTTACCCACCAACATTTTTTCAGAACATACCAACAACCTATCTTCATTTCATAAGGGTGTTTCCATGCAATATTTTACGATATTATGGGATGTATCTAAAGAAATGGCCTTTATCTTATGAAATGGGTTATATCTTATGGAATGGACGATACATATTTTTGTCGTAATTTTGTTTTTTAATGAGTTTTTTGTTTGATTTGACCATTTTAATGCATTTTAACAATTTAAAAAGTTTAAAAATCTTTACGTAAAAAAGCCAAGAGCGAGACCTTTAGATATTATTTTTAAAATTTCAAACGTTTCAAAAAAATATTTTGAGTATGTTTTTTCTAGCTCGAGGTCATTATTTCCTTTACTGATTAAAACTAAAAAGCCTACTCAAAATATAATAATCTGAAGGTCGAATAAAACAATTTTTATTTTTTAATAAAAATTAATCCGAGTTTCAGAAATATATTTGAAATATGTTTATTTTCGCAGTGTATATCTTTAAAAAGAAAAATATTTCACTGAACAAAAAAGGGGGAAAAAGTCGCACAAAATTGGAAAAAGTTGCAAAATAAGACAAGTTTAAAAAAGTCGCACGAAAAGTCTCAGAGCGTCAAAAAGGTTGCAAATTGCAACTAAAGTCGCACAACGGTAACACTGTTTCCAATTAACCAAACATTTTCTAAGTTTTTTAGGCAAAGTATAAGAAACTTTTAAAATGTTCCTAAACATTTCCTTGTTAGGGTTATGTATATCACCTATCTGGTTCGAAGCGTACCCAAACAATTTTTTTTGTTTAGAAAACTATATGTTTGGTGAATGTATCGTTGACCTGTGGTGTATCTCAACCCAAACTAAAAAACACCAGGATTTTATATGTTTTTATGCAATTAGATCTAATTAGATCCACCAATATATAGCAATGTCTGGTCAAAACTCGGATGAAATCAAACCATATTTTATACAAGTTGATCTTTTTTAATGCAAAAATATCCACCATTATTCGGATCAAATTGCGTATAAGTATATATTGTGTTACATATCATTATATATTGCATCATATAAAAATTTTTACTCGGGATACATTTTTTTTCATAGCCTATGAACTTTTTCATATGTATCTGGTTTCTATGAATTTGTTACATTGATTCTATCAAGGGCATCATAGGCTGACTTCTGATGATTTTTTTCATAGAATCAATGTTCGTTTTCATAGCCTTAATAAACAAAATTCTTTCAGTGCACATGAATTTAAGGTGAAACCAATCCGAAATTCACGGTTTTGCTAATAACTTTTGAACCAACGGACCACTTTTGCAGAAATTAAACACCAATAAAAATGCATTTTTTAATGACAAATTTTTTTTTGGAACTTTAACGGTTAAAGTAGAGGACTTAGGGCGGATTACTCAATGCTCCGTTATAAAATAACTTTCCGTTAAATTTAACTTTTTTATATAAAATTTAACATAAGGCTCCGTTAAATCGGCAGTTAGCAGCTAACTTTTCATTGAGTAATCCGCCCTTAAGCTTTTAGTTTCAATTTTGGTTATAAAAATCCGATATTTACTTAAGAAGTTATAGCTCATCAAACTACATCACTTTTTCATTTTTTTGATATTTAAAAAAAATTAAAATTGCAAATAAAATCGCGAGTTTTTGGAATTTAATAAAACTGTGGTTGGGAATGTCTGAATGGGTCCATAGTAGGGTGGTTCTTAAAAAAAAATTTTGGATTTTTGTACGGGATGCCCCTCAGTTTATTAAGATTGATGAAAAAGTAATGCCCAAATTTTTTTCGAAATTTTCGAAAAGGTTCTTAAGGTCGCACCGGGCGCTTGAAGTTCGGGACCTGGGACAAAAAAGACATTTAAAAAAAAAAATAAAAATTATATAAAAAAATTTAAATTAATCATTATGAAACCGGTTTTATTTAATAATTGACCCTAAGTATTTAATTTAAAATTTATAGACTTATTGGACACAAAACAAATGTCCTTTTTCTGAGATCATGCCCAAAGCCACAATTTCATGGTTTTCAAAATTTTATTCACTTAAATTTAAAAATATTCAAATTTTATTAATAAATTTCATTGAATACATCTTGGAGAATAAATGTTTAATTTTGGGTATTTTTCGCTTTTTCCGTTTAGCATTTGTAGCGATTTAATTTTAAAGATTTTCAAGAAAATGCGTTTTTTTAACCATTATTGTTTATTTTTTTTGTTTTGATCTACATTTTGGGGGGAAAAAACTAAAGCTCAATTGAATATTGTTCCATTCGATTACTATTACACATTTTTTCAAATCTTACCAGTCCATGAGACTTTTAACCCATGTTAAACGTCGGTCAAAAGTGACCAAAATGCAAAATTTGATTTAATTTCTAAAAATTATTGAAAGTATAACTACAATGTATTATTTAATCATAAAGGATGTTTTATAAACTATTTTTACTTAGAAAATTATTAATTTGTGTTGACTAAAGGCCATTAACCCATTTTGACCGACGGCCAAATGTGACCAAAAAGCGAAATTGGACTTATTTCAAAAAAATATTGAAAGTTATTAGCACAATGTTTTATTTTATTATAAAGGATGATTAAAGAATTATTTTTACTCAGAAAAT
This sequence comes from Pegoplata infirma, assembly GCA_963921195.1. Lineage (NCBI taxonomy): Eukaryota > Metazoa > Arthropoda > Insecta > Diptera > Anthomyiidae > Pegoplata > Pegoplata infirma. Next base: position 3,240 of record CAWUER010000609.1, read on the forward strand.
CATTAAAATCATCAAATTATAAAATGCTAAAGAGATTCATTTGGTCGCTTAGCCACACTGTAATGAAAATAACGAACTCGAGGTGAAAAGCACGCAAATGTTCAAATGATGTTTATGCAGTGGTGAATTGTTGTTTTTATTTTGATTCAAAAAGTAAAAAGTCTAGTACATATTTTGTTACAAGCAAGTGAATTTCAGACTGTATGCAACAGGATTGGTGATTATTTATGTTCCAAAAAAATTTAACTTTTCAAATAAATAAAGTCAATAAAAATACACACAAGTAGCAACTTATTGTTAGTTTTGATTAAATTCCGAAATTTTTTTCAAAATTCTTCAAATTTCGCTTTTTGGTCACATTTGGCCGTCGGTCAAAATGGGTTAATGGCCTTTGGTCAACACGGGTTAATGATTTTCTAAGTAAAATTAGTTCATTAATCATCCTTTATGATTAAATAGTACATTGTAATTGTACAAGTAATCGAATGGAACAATATTCAATTGAGCTTTAGTTTTTTTCCCCCAAAATGTAGATCAAAACAAAAAAATTAAACAATAATGGTTAAAAAAACGCATTTTCTTGAAAATCGCTAAAATTAAATCGCTACAAATGCTAAACGGAAAGAGCGAAAAATACCCAAAACTAAACATTTATTCTCCAAGATGTATTCAATGAAATTTATCAATAAAATTTGAAGATTTTTAAATTTAAGTGAATAAAATTTTGAAAACCATGAAATTGTGGCTTTGGGCATGATCTCAGAAAAAGGACATTTGTTTTGACCTTACTTAGCGAAGGGTTAGATATGTCCAATAAATCTATAAATTTTAAATAAAATACTTAGGGTCAATTATTAAATAAAACAGATTTCATAATGATTAATTTAAATTTTTTTTATATAACTTTATTTTTTTTTTTGAACGTCTTTTTTATCCCAGGTCCCGAACTTCAGGTGCCCGGTGCGACCTTAAGAACCTTTTCGAAAATTTCGAAAAAATTTTGGCATTACTTTTTTATGAATCTTAATAAACTGAGGGGGCGCACTGTGGCCGAAATCACTGATCTAGCGGCGTTTTAGTCAAAATTAAAAAATTAAAACTGATAAATGTTTTGCACTGTATCGATTACCTATACTTTACAGAGAAAATTAACGTTTTCACTTTTGTTTTTCTCTTAATTTTCGCACAGCTGTAAGCTATCAAATATACATTTTCTGCAGCAAGTGTATTAAAGGAATTTGGGGCCTAATTACTCAGTGAGTTTTTTTTGACACTTTTAAGTCAATTGTTTACACATTTTGAGCCAAAAAGTTTTAATTAAAAGTAAAAGGTACATATGTTTTAACTACAAAATAAATGTTTGTGGCCTGTGTGTATCTAGTTTATTATTAGTTCATTATAGGAGTTTACATTTGTGATATTAACTATAGTTTCATGGACTGCAACTTTTGAAATTCGATCGTATTCGGTCCAATTCCTGTTTTGTTTATTATTTTGGGTTATTTTTGTTGTGACGTTTCAGTATGGCGTGCTAGTTCGCGCAAGTTGTTCGGGTTTTTAGGGTCCATCTGCTGTCCAAATAAACAGTATAAACGCGATACAGACCATAATTTTCAGTCGATTTGGCTGAAATTTGAAATTTAAGTTTCTTTTATCGCAAGAACAAAACCTATTAAATTTTGACAAAATCAATCCATGTTAACCCATAGCCCCCATGTAAATGTCCCCTTCAAGATTTACTTAAATACCCCTAACAATAGTATTCAAGATCTCCTCTTGAAATTCGACCAATAAATGTTTTTTATATTCATAAACAATCGCTCTAAATTTTAATGGAATCGGACCATTTTAATTTCTAGGCCTCATACAAACCACCCTCCTAATATTCACATAAATTTCCCAAAATACATAAAAATAAATAAATATTGTTTAAAAATTAATTCTTTTTAAATTTTATAATCGCAAATAAGCATTAGTCTTTATTATTTTAGATTTCCGAATTAAGCGCCGCTAGATTGGCCAATTCGGCCACTGTGGGGCGTCCCGTAAAAAAATCCACCATTTGTTTTTTAAGAACCACCCTAGTCCATAGGGTATCTTTATACAAAATATGAAAAAAAAATTGAAGACACCAGGTCAAAAAATACCCTTTTTCTCGTGCTGTTTGATGGAAAAACTTTAAATTACCTTTATTTTAAAATCAAAGAAAATGAAAACCACTTATCTTAAAAAGTTGAATATTTGGAAAGTTAGCAATATTTCGAAAACTGTTCTACTTTTGAACTTTTGGACGTCATTTTTGGACTAATTTTTTTTTTATTTGTAAACTAGTGTTACCAACGTTTTTCTGAGATATATTTTCTTTTAAATCTCTCCTTCAAAATTATACATATTTTTCTATTCGACTTTCGAGACAAAAAAATATTAACCAAATAACGATGATAACCAATTTGTTTAAATTATTCAAAAAATTATAGAATTAAATTTTAATTTTTATTGCAATCCATATGTTTATCTCTCCAACTTAATATATTTATTTTTTCACAGTACATTATTACCATCAATCATTGTTATTTTCCCCCAGTAATATAACATTATTTTCAAATACTTTCGTATTTGTGTTAAAAATTGTATATAATTTAAATAAAAATATTTGACCATCAAATTAAGTCATGATATATGAGATTTATATAAACATGTGTACGAAGTAGTAAGTAATTACAACCCAAACTGCTGACAACACAGCAGTCAACACATATTGTTACTGATTTTGTGATTATTATCCTGCAAATTTTAAATTTTAACACATTCAACACACGGACTCCACCAACACAATAAAAACAACAAATAAAATTAAAAAAAAAAACATTGAGTGAATAAATTTATTTACATATTTTACATGAATCCACAATACACTAATTGACTAAATGTAGTATGATGAAATAAGACAGGAGCGGATCTAGTTTTTGGATTTAGGGGAGGCAAAATTTTTTTTACAATGGAACCTTCTTGGACCGAGAAATATAACTATACACTCAAAATATTTTGTAGGCAAAAACAAATGAAAAACACACTTAAAACTAGTGAATAAAAAATGGGATGAAACCAAAAGCAAATGAAAGCTGACGTTTTCCATAACAAACCCCTCAAGGTCTTTTTTTTTGGTCAAAGCTAGATTTTATTTTACATGCATTTAAAGTTGCTGATTTTAAAGCATTTAAAGTTTTTGTGTACTAAACATGTATTACTTTAAAGGCCCCTGGTGGTGCCCTAATTGGACATGTAGGGTCCAGTTTCCAAACTTAAGCTCAAAATTACTTCAGCTATGACTGGTATGAATTTTTCTGCAATCGGTCCAGTACCTATTTACTGAATAGCCAAATTATTAAAAAAAAAACACTGTACACCGTTGCGTATGATTGTTATTTAAAGGCAATTATTAATATAAAACACTGGACACCGTTGCGTATGATTGTTATTTAAAGGCAATTACAATATTAATCATTCGCCACTAATACAGTTTTCAAGCATTTATTATTATAATTATAATAAAAGTGCACTAACTTCAAATGCGTGTAAAACAAAATCTAGCTCTGAACTAGAAAAAAGCCTTGAGGGGTTTGTTATGGAATATGTCAACTTTCATTTGCTTTTGGTTTCATCCCATTCCGATTTTGTGTGTTGCACTGTGTTATTCATTTGTTTTAACAAACATCAACATTTATTTTTTACTGTTGACAAAATTTTCTAAAATAAATAACATTAAACATTAAAAAAATACATTTTTTCACTCTTTTTTACCAACAAATTCGAAAAAATAACCTACGAAAACAATAAAAATTAATGATAGTTCTGTTATTTTTACCAACAAATTTCAAAAAAATAACCTACGAAAACAATAAAAATGTATGATTTCGTAGGTAATTTTTTACAATTTTTTATTGAAATATTTTTTTAAAAATTTTTAATAAAATTTTTGGGGAATCGATCCCGCAATCAACTACATTCTGGCCAGACACTCTACCCATCGCACATTGGGTTCAAATGGTAACAAAGTGGCGATTAATTGAAATTTATAAATGAAGTTTTTGTTATAAGTTTTGGTATGGGGTAAAAGTAGATAAAATTATGCAACGCTAGTTATCAAAATCAATAAACTAAGTTGTTTACTTTTTTTTCGGTGAGCTGTCAAAGTTAGCAAATTATTGCAGTCTTTGAAAAAACTGAAAAAAATGGAATTTTTTACAATTCAAGCGATTATCAGTAGTATTAAATCTTTTAAAAGAATTTTTTTTATAATGGAATCTTCAACATCACACTCAAAAAAATACGTCAGTAAAAAAGTTTGTAAAATTGTTTGTATCTCAACTTTACAAATTTTTTACTAAATTGTACTAAAAAAATATTTTTTTGTAATTCGTTTTAGTAAGCTCGCGTTACAAACTATTAATTTTTTACTGATTTTTTAATAATTTTTTCAGTTGATTTTTTAAAAATTTCGTATTAACTTTTCGGTTTCTTTTCTAGAAAAGTAATGCACTAATAAAATACAAAAAGAAAATGTTATTAAAATATTTGGAAATTAAAAAGAGCATTAAAAAAAATATATATAGTTAGTTATTTTTTTATTTTAATGGTAAAACTGCGCTTTGATGAGTATAAATATGTTTATTATTTTCAATATTGAATTACACTTATTTGTCTGCTTCATTATAACTACTTTGTTTTCTTTCAAATAAAAAAATATATAAAAAAGGGAACAAAATGCAGTAAAGAGAAGATATGCAAAATTCAAAAAAACACCGACCTTTTTCAATTCTTTTTTCTTTCTTCTCCACTTGCGGTTCTTTTTTGTTTTACGCTATCTGCGATTTTTTTTTTTCTTGTGTACAGTGTACACTGTTGCCAACTATTTTTAACCAAAAACCTCTAAATTTCACGAAAAAAGCGCTAGAAACCGCCAAAAATTAATTTAGCGGGGAAAATTTAAAATTTTCCCGCTAAATTACAAAAAAAAGCGCTGAAAACCGAAAAACTTGGCATTTTTGATTGACAAAAAAGAAAAATTTAAAAAAAAACCTCCAAATTATTTTTTTTACGAAAATTTAATTTTCATTAAAAACGCGCAAGAAACGGTCGAAAAAATTTTAGCGGGAAAATACAAAATTCTCCCGCTAAATTACAAAAAAATCGCTAAAATACGACAAACTTGGCGTTTTCGATTGAAAAAAAAGGAAAATTGGAAAAAAACCTCTAAATTTGTCCCACTAAATCCTAATAAAAAGCGCTAGATTTGCCCGCTAAAGCACCATTCCCGCTAAAACCAATTTTCCCCCGCTAAATCCAAACAAAAAGCGCTAGATTTAGCGGGAAAACCTCCAACTTGGCAACAGTGACAGTGTACACAAAGGGTTGATTTCTTAATACTCAGAATAGTATTGGTGATTTTGTGTACTTTTCTTCATGCCTTTCTTTCTATTATTCAGTTGGCAAATAGCATTTGAATTGACAACGTCGCGGAGCGGAAGAAATAAAAAAATGTACAAACAACAAAATGTTACAACACAAAATACAGGCATCCAAATGTTAAAGTATTTTTTGTTTAAAATTAACTCTTTTTTTAGGACAATATATAAAACAAAATAGAAAATGATGAAAGCAGGTAACAACTGTATATTTATGTGTTCCATTTAAATAATATCAATATAATGTATTTTTATTCTAGAACACCAATTTATTCAACACAATTTTCAAAGCATTTATTTTATGTGGTATGTAATTTATATTTTGTATTAAAAAAATGTATTCAATATTTTCTCTTACATATTTCAGATCAAAAATTCAAACAAAATCTGACTTGCATTGAAATAGTAATGGCGACAACAAGCGCAATACGCAGTATACATATAGTAAAAAAATACCAAAAATTTAAAATACACAATTTACAATTTTTTTACAAAAAAATTTAGTAATACTAATTTTTTTAGTGTTTTTTAAGATTACTAATTTTTGAAAACCAAAGTTTGTAATGGTAACTGAAAAAGTTATCGGGCACAAATTGAAAACTTTATTAGTAATGGTAACAGACTTTTTTGTAAGGAATACTAACAAATTTTTATGAGTGCAGGTATTAAGCTAAATTGTAGAATTTTTTTGTTTATTAAAATTGTGTCTTAACATTTTTTATAATTTTTTTAAAAAGGGTTCGAAATTGGGATATTTTCCACATTTAATGGGCCACAAATATTAAGTTAGTAATAGTTGGATTTAGTTTTGTGGATTTTAAAAAAAGTATAGGATATCAGATTTTATTTAAAAAAAAAAAAAGTACAGACAATGCCCGGACCTTCTTTTTTATTCCCGTTTTTGTGTAAAAAGTCTGGGTATCGTTTATTAAACAAAACCATTATATGTGTGTTTATACTTTTCAACTACAGTATGGGCTTACACTCACTTTGTCATTCCGTATGTAACGCATCGAAATATGGGTCTAGGACCCCATTAAGTGTATATTATTGATCACTGATCAATTCTAAGACATTCTGTGACTAACAGCGTGTCCGTCCGTCCGTCTGTTGTTGAGCACACCATAAAGTACATAAAACAAGAGCTAGAATCCTAAAGTTTGTCACAAATATGTATAATGGTCATAGGATGGTTAAGTTCTTGAACGAGCAAAATCGGACCAAAGGGGATCGGGGGGGGGGGGGAAATTTTCATTTGTTCAATAAATGAAACATTTTAATGCCATATGAAGTTCATCGACCTGAATTTGAACCAAGGGGGATCAGGAAAGCGAATTTTTTCGGTCCGCCCCTTTTTGGGGGCGTGTTAGAAAAAATAATTTAAATAATGATAAATTTTTATTAATTAGGTGCAAAAACTGACATCTATTTTTTTGGACACGTTTATCGCGAGGGGAAGGTGTCCCCCATAGTCTCCGGTAAACCCCCCCCCACCCCTACGCCAAAAAAATGTCCCCTCCATTTGTTTTTTCTAGCTTTATTACATGTTCAAGGGTTTCGTGTTTTTTTCAAAAACAAAAAAAAACTACTAAAAGATTAAAAAAAAAACATTTTGTTAAATTTGTTTTCTCAAATGCTGTGTTTTTATGTATTTTTGATAATTCGTTAATAAAAAACTACAATATTTTCATAAATCACTTTATTAGATAAATTTGTACATTTATGAGATTTTGTGAAAAACAAATATTGGATTTAAAAAAAAAAAATATAATAATATAAATACATATTATGCGTTCTTTCTTTGATTACTTTGATAGCACATTACGTACACTTTAATTTCCATTTTTTCTTAATAATTTATCGCTTTTCATTCCAAAGTTACAGCAAAAATTGTGAACTATAACCCTTTTTTCCGAAAAACAAAAAAACGCCTTACAGGTTAAAAAAAAATTTTTTTCTAAATTTTTTTCCAAAATGTGTATTTTTATATGTTTATATTAGTTCATTAATAAAAAAATATAATATTCTAAAACTACTGCTTATCTGAATTAATCGCCATTTTGGGTACCATCGAACCCACTGTGCATCGTGCCAAAGTCACTTGATACAAACATGTTTTTATATTTTTATAAATAATTTTTTGATTTTTTTTTCTACAAAAAAATAACTGACTTGTGTAGGTAAAAACTAATGATATTTCATTAAAAAATAACAACAATTTAAAAAAAATTACTTACACAAATCATTAAAAATCAAAAGAATAATCAGTAGTTTTTACTGTGTAGGTAAAACTAATGATATTTCATTAAAAAATAACAACAATTTAAAAAAATTTACTTACACAAATCATTAAAAATCAAAAGAATAATCAGTAGTTTTTACTTACAGAACAAAAATAAATGACTTTAAAAATTAAATGCAAATGAAAGTCTATATTTTTTAGTGTGTTATTTTTGAAACAAAGGACTGAAGTAGTTATTAATAAAAACTGAACATCAAACAAATGTTGTTTCTTTTAAAAACGACTAAACGGAAAACTTTTTAAATAAACTACAAACAGTAAATGACATAATTTTTTGATTGTACTAAGGATTTTTTTTTAGTTCTGGTCATTTTCTTTCTATCTTTGTTTCTTTGGGAGAAATCCCATTTTCCCATCCCCCGTGGAACCACCACTGAATAAGCACTATTCGCTATATAACATAATAAGGCGATTACACTGCCGGGAAAACTGATTCTAAGGTTTAATACATTTTTTTTTTTTTTAATTTTAGTTTTTTCTTTTTAAATTAAAAATTTTGTCACAGATTTTATATTTTTCTTAACAAATTATATATCAAATTGTTATTATTTTTCAAGTTCGAACCTAACCACTGTACTAAAAAAAAACAAAACAACAAAACGAGAGACTCGTGTGGCCAGTTTGTAAAATATTCAAATTAACGTAATAAATCTAATTACAATTGGGAATTACAAGTTGATAAAATGTTAAATGTTTTCACATTGTGTGTGTTTGTGTTTTTTGTGTTTGGCTCATTGGATTAGACGGAATTTTGGAGGATTTTTGTAACAAAAAAATAAATAAAATAATAAAATCAAAAAAAAAATCCACAAAATCTGTACATGTTTTTATTATGCAAATTTTTTAATAATATTAAAATGACAAATTTTTATTGTTTAAATCTGTTAGTGTGAAAAATTGCACTTGTTTATTAAAAACAAAAAAAAACAGATTAAAAAATTTAAAAACAATTTTTAGTAATTTATAAAAAAATATCGAAGTATATTTTTACAAAACTAAATATGAATATTTAATCGGTCTAGAGTGATCGTACCTAAGAGGCAGTTAATAGCAAAAATATTACAGATCATGGGTTCAATCCCTGGCGGCTGCGATCTGTTAATAATTTTTACATATAGAATAAAATTGACTATTAACTGAATAAATTTGACATTAAAAGTTTTTCTGATGATTATAATAACTGGATTATATGAAACTAGTAAAAAACGAACCAGGATGTCTTAAATTTTTAGAAAAATAAAATTTTTCTTTCACACCTTTCTCAATTCAAACCATATATAACATGATTAAAAAATTATAATACATAATTAAAATTAGAGCCTAAGCTCAACTGTCTTTACAGAAAAAACAAAAATATTTAAAAATTAGTTATTACCAGAGCAAGGGGTTCATGTAAATACATGTTTGTTGTCGTTAGCCTGAGCACAACTTAAAGTATTTATCTTCGCGAATCATCGAATCTGCTTAAAAATGGCATTAATTTGTTAGTGCATATTTTTTCATATTTTGATGAAAATGCATGTTTTTGCATATTTTGCTTAAACTACATATTTTCTTGCATATTTTTTAATAATTATTAAAAAAATATATTATTATTTTTGTGAAATTTGCAATTTTTCATGAAAAATGTGCAAATCGGTACATGTATTTTGATAAAAATAAATAAAAAAAAATGTTTTTTGTCAATAAGTTTAAGCAAAAATTGCGCCATATAGTGGGAAAAATACAATTTTCATGGAGTAATTTTGGGTGAAGGGCTGCATCAAAAAGACGGAAAGGAGTATTCCAATTTTTTTTTATTAAACTGCACTAACAATGAGATAAAAAAATTGAATTTATGTAATTTTTTTTATTTTTCCCGTAAAAGGGTCCTAATTTTCAATCGTTTTGGGGCAAGCGTTTTCAAATTAGAAAAAATCCGATTTCGGGACGCGATAACATACGTATTTGTAAATGTTTACAATATGGTGAGGCAAATTTAGCTTTTTTGAATTTCGAAAACGTTGGGGTCGGGAAAGTTTCTTTTTCGGGTCGATATTAACACAAAAATATTCGACCTGTAGGACCATGGGTTTTACACAAAGTGAAAAAAAACTTTACTTTTTGTTGCTTAAAATATTATTTTATATTCGGGCATTGCTTAAAAAGTGTTTTTATAGAGAAAAGACAAATTTTTTTGTCAGTAAAATTTTTTTATTTTTTGTTTTTGTGCTTTACAAAAAAATATTTCAAGTTTTTTTTTAGTTTTTGCTAAAAATATAACGTAACATTAACTCAGTGTGAAAAAGGTGTATAGTTTTAAATATCGTATTATTTAATTTTTCCTTAAATGCATTTTGAAATTAATTGAATTGAAAATCGGAAATTTCCGATTTTCAAGTCAAAAAATGATGCATAGTGCAATGATTACATACATCAGAATTCGCACCACTGCAGTGCACTGCTGTATAAATCCAGTGAACGACTGTATGGCCAAAGTCCTATCGGTTTCCATTGGCCCCTTTTCACACTGAAAGAATTTTGTTCGTTACGGCTATGAAAACGTACATTGGTTCTATGAAAAAAATCATCAGAAGTCAGCCAATGGTGCCCTTCACAGAATCTATGAAACCAGAAATCTATGAAAAAGTTCATAGGCTATGAAACAATGCCTCCGAATTTTGAACTCTTTCCCAAAACATTAAATCATGATAATGTTTTGCCGAAGATTTGGGTATACTTGCCAAAGCAAAGTTTTTTTTAGAAAAAACTATGTTATATTACTTTGCTATTCCATGCAAAACGAATTGAAATATCAGTCGAAAAACCAAAAGAGCTGTACGTTTTGTAAGTAAGTGCAAAAATAAGTGCAAAAAAGTGTTTTTACTATTTGGAGAGTATAACAGATTCGGCACCAAAGAATATAACACTCTCACTTGTTTAATGTACATTTGATAAACAAATGGAAAATTTTTATGCGAAAAGCTTAGACTTGGTGAAAAAGTAGTTTTGGTAAAAAAAAATGATTTTTTTTTTTTAACGAAAAACAAAATTATGTTAAAAAAAAATTAATGAACCCAAAATTTTTGGTGAAAAAAATTTTGATGAAAAAAAGTTTTTGATGAAAAGAAACATTTTTTGATGTAAAAAAAATTGATGAAAAAAAATTTTTTTTGGTGAGAAAAAAATTTTAAATAAAAAATTTTATTAAAACATTTGATGAATTTATGAAAAAAAATATGATAAAAAAAAAAATTATGAAAAAAAAAAAAATTTATGAAAAAAAAATTTGATGAAAAAAAAATTTGAGGAAATAGAATTTGATGAAAAAAAAAAAATTATGAAAAAAAAAAATTTGATGAAAAAAAAATTGATAAAAAAAAATGATGAAAAAAAAAGTTTGATGAAAAAAAAATTTATGAAAAAAAAATTTGATGAAAAAATTTATGAAAAAAAAAATTTGATGAAAAAAAAAATTTGATGAAAAAAAAAATTTGATGAAAAAAAATTGAAATTGATAAAAAAAATATAACGAAAAAAAAGTTTGATGAAAAAAATTTTTGAAAAAAAAAATTGATAAAAAAAGTTGATGAAAAAAAAAAATTAATGAAAAAAATTTATGAAAAAAAAAAAAATTGATGCAAAAAAAATTTATGAAAAAAAATTTGATGAAAAAAATTTTTTTTTTTTGTTGAAAAATAATTATGTTACTTTTTATTCACCAGCTGGTGAAAAACGGGTTTATTTACCACGAGGAGAATTATTATCCAAGTTACAAACCCAAGTTATTAAAATTTTTGGTTTTAAGAAAATGAAAATAGTAATTCTTGTTTTCTTTTTCGTTAATTGTTAGCTTATATAGTCAAACTGAGGTGGCGTCCTGCAACTTTTTTAAAATTAGACACCAGCCTAAAAACATTATCATGTTAAAAGGAACCCAACTCCATTGTCCTACAGGTCTAATATTTGTTTGTTTTAATATCGAAGCCAACTTCCCGACTCCGACGATAAAAAAGCTAAATATGCTCCACTGAATTTTATGTTTTACGATTTTTTATCATAATAAATGAATTTTAAATGCATATTTTTAAGTTTTTAATACATATTTTTAGCGCTAAAAACGCGATTTTAAGTGCATGAACTTCCTTGCCCTGGATATTACTAGGGATGAGATTTCCATGCAAATGCATGTTTTTGTCGAACGTTTATCTTTCCGAATCAAGAATTTTGCGTTAAAATGGCATCGATTTGTTTTTGCATATTTTGGTGAAATTGCATATTTTTGCATATTTTGATTTTAAATGCATATTTGGTTCATATTTCCAACTTTTGAGTGCATATTTTTGCATGAATTAGCAAAAACACAAATTAAAACTTATTTTTTTCAAAAACTATTTTAAATTTTTAAAAATTATTTTGAAAACACGAAAAATTATTTTTTTGTCTTTTTAATTTTTTTATAGATTTTCTTAATTCCTAAATAAGAGTGCTTCAATAAAGTTTTAAATGTAACTATTTAAAACCGGCGTTATTTTTTGCTTCCCGAGTAAAAAAAAAAATGATATAGTCATATACAATGTTGTATGCTAATATAAATTTCTATATTTTTATATATGACACTATATGTTTCTAGATAAAGTTATGTATTGGAAATTTTTTTTCAATAATTTTTAATATTGTGCCATATAAAATTATATATTATCATATGTGGTCACATACATAAATATGTATGCCGTATATAAATATACAAGATTGGCCAAATTAAATACAGCTCCACACATAAATATATAAGGTACCATGCAAAATAATATATTATTATATAACAGAAAATGTAAGAAAAATTTTCTAAGTTAGTTTTGATATTATTATATGTAAAAAAAACTACTGAAGGGGAAAAAATAACAAAAATTATTACAACAAGTGAGAGAATTAAATTCGGCTGTGCCGAATCTTTTAACAACTCCAAACGGTTAAAATTTAAAAATTAACAAAATTTATTTATTAAAATTTTTTAGCTAAAGAAATACAATTTTATCATTATTTAAATTAATATTTTATATCTACGCCACAAAAACAACCTTATTCCCTTCCCTGTACAGGATTAAGAACTTCATCCGACAGAAAAAAATTTAATTTTCTTAGCAAAAATATAAAAACCTGTAGAAATTATCCTTTTTAGCGGATAATTTTTTTTCTTAAAGGAAGAATCTCTGAACTTAATCAGCCATAAGACATATTCGTGCCAAACTTCAGAAATCTAGCTCTTTTATTTTGGACTGTATCGTGTCCTCCACAGAAAGACGGACGGAAATCACTATGTGTTAGAATTGAATACTGATACTTTATGGAGTCTGCATCGAAATTTCAATGCGTTACACACGGAATAACAAAGTATACCCCCATACTGTGGTTGGAGGGTACAAAAATGGAAACAAGATTAACTGTTAACAGCGATTTAATAATAATATTATTTCATTTACATATATTTTTTAATTTAAAATTCATTGGTTTCTTTGAAATACATGTACAGAATTTGATATTCGAATTTTTTAATCAATTTTTGTACCCTCCAATCACAGATGGGGGTACTCATTCGGCATTCCGTGTGTATCGCATCGAAATATTGGTCATGGACACCATAGAGGATATACATACGTTATAAATGATCGATTCTAAGATGCATATCTTTTGAAGTTTGGCACGAACATTTCTTATGGCAAATCGGACCAGTGTAGAGAAGTTCCTCCTTGAAGAACTCATCCTTAAGTAAATGAAACATTTTAATGTCAGAATAAATTCAAAGACCTGCATCCCGATTCTCCAGGGGGCTCCGAGTCCAAGTTTTGGTTAAGTTTAAGAGGTGGTGGCTTTTTATTTTTCTTGTAAACCGTAAACTTCATTTTATCTAAAATAAGATCTATCACACTGTTGCGAACATGTTTTTTTATTCTGGCAAATCTAGCGTTTTTTTTGTGTATAGCAAAAAAACTGTTAAGTGTTGGAGCGTTTTTTATGCGTGAAATAGCGTTTTTAAATTAAAAGGCCTGGAGGCTAAGTGTTTCTTCACAATACAGCAGCAAACAGCAGACAGCAGACAGCAAAATTTTTATCATTCCACTGCGAATGAAATTTTTCAAATAGATAGAGCAATACGAAGCCAAATTTTGGTCCTTAGTATCGCCGACCCTCTTTATATGTGATGACCCTAATGGGCCCTAATTTTGAATCAAAAAAATTTGGTATTCCCGAAAATTTTAAAATTGCACAAAGTCCAAAAGCATTTTTGTAGCTCTTGACTCGTAGAGCACGACCGCCGAATATCCGAAAGCTCTCCGAGTAATTGTTTATTAGTTATCCAGTTTTTTTAATTCAAAAGACCTACAGGACCCTTTAATTCCAGTATCTCGAAAACGAAGCAAAGTAGTTCAAAACGGATAAAAATTTTGGATACAAATCTATGTCTACCTTTTAATTTTCAAGATACAGAAATTTAAGGGCCTAATAGGGTCTTGAGAATTTCTAAAAGTAACTAAAAAACGGATACTTTTGGAAATGAGTAACTAAAAAACGGTAACTCGGAGAGCTTTCATGTATTTGGCGGTCGTATTATGCGGGCCAATAGCTACAAAACTGATTTTGGATTTTTTGTCGTGTCGGCAGTATTTAGCGAGATATGCGCATTTAAAAATTTTCGGGAATGCCAATTTTTTTAGATTTAAAATTAGGGCCCGTTGGGATCAACACATGTGAAGAGTGTTTGCGATACTAATAATGGGGTTTTGTATGAAAAATTATTTAAGCCCGGCAAATCGTATTACCAATACAGCGAAATAGTAGATAAGAGAGTTAACATGTAAACTGCCCTTAAGCCATTCGATTTTTAAAATTGAATGAAAAGAAAATAGATTACATTCGCAATGAAATTCATTAAATTTTTAAAAGTCGAATGAAAAAAAAAATCGAATGCATTCGATTTTTGAAAGTCGAATTAAAAATAAATCGAATGCATTCGATATTTGTAAGTCGAATGAGTCTAAAGTGAATTCATTCAATTCGCTAAAATGTAATTGGGGAATGAATTCACTAAATTTTCATTCAGAATGGCAAATCGAATTCTGGAATGAAATACTTCGCCGCTCTGTTTGCAGCTTATGCGGAGTTCACACTTGCTGAGTTTTCAAGGGCGACATGTTTGAAAAATTCTTTTGTTTTGTGTCCATTGCGTTTTTATTCTGTTACTTGTGGTTTGTTAAACAACTTTAGGGTCGAACCAGAATCAAATGCGTAGCGCAAGACGTAAAAAAAAAAACAAAAACAAACACATCAAATTTGAAATTTTTACGTCAGTTTGATTTAGGTAACTTACATTTAAATATTAGAAACGAAAAATTATTGGGCGTTACGCCTTACGCGACGTAATTTGATTCAGGTTGGACACTTAAGGTCGTAATTGTGAACTCCACATTAGTGTATGCAATTTTAATGTGAAGAAACAATAATTACGGCATTTAATTATAATTGCAATAAAATGCAATCCTTTTAATTTTTTATGTCTGCTGCTTGCTGCTGCATTGTGAATAAGCACCAACCACTATTTTCAATTTAGTGTGTTTTTGGCAAATACACAATCCTTTTTGTTTGTGTAGCGGTTTTTTGGCGATACATTGTTGACATCATTGTCATCAATTAGCAAACAAAAACAAACCAAATTTAAAAAAAAAAAAATGCATAGAAAAATGTTAATTGTTTAAATAAATACGTCCAGTGGCTGTAATCGACCACTATATTTAGGATCGTAAAAGAAAAATGGTAATTAACATTGTTTTTGTTTTATTAACACTTTCTAAATAATATCAAAACGTTTTCTATTGTAAAAACAACATTATTGTTTGGAATTGGGCCAAAAATCAAAAAGAACCCTGCGCTCACGGTGATTTTTTACTCTTAGCTGCCCTTGTCGCTGTATGAATGCCTTATGATCATAGGCTGGTAAGTTCGTAAAGTTCAAAATACTGTATTTAGATCCAGGGGATTAGAAAATGCAATTTTTTCGGTTCGATCCCTTTTGTGGCCGTATAAAATATTAATTTAAATAACTACACATAAAATTGTATTCCTTTAGTGCAAAAATCATGTTCGAGGAGGAACTTTTTGTGTGGGACATATTTATGCCAACCTTGTGTCTTCCACAGACGGACGGAGGTACAGACATCGCTAGAATGTCTTGGAATCGATCACTGATCACATGGAATGACAAAATGAGTATGCGCGATACTGTGGTTGGAGAGTGTTAAAATTATTATTTATTTGTATACCCTTCACTACACCATTAACGGATATAATTCGAAGGGGCCTGTCATAGAGTCAATTTCGTTCGGTAGTGGTTTCAAAGTTTTCCTCTAAAAACGTCAAACAAAATAATTTTTCGTAATGAAACCACTTCCATGCTATCCACTTTGATTTGTAAAAGTGATTTCATTCCGAAAAAAATATTCGTTTTACGAGCAAACCATTTATATCACTTCCAAACGGAATTGAGTCTGTGACACCCCCGTAAAAGATCAATTGTGATTATAAGATTCTACATTCGAAGATTCTACTTGTAATTCGCAAAAGATCAATTGTTATTCGTAAAAGATCAATTCTAAATATCAACTGAAATTCTATTGATATTTTTCGAATTACATTTAATTTTTTTCGAATTACAATTAATGTATTACGAATTTTTACAAACAATATTTTTTAAATTGGATGGTGTTAACACATTCGGAAGTAAATTAAAATTTTTTTATTACATAAAAGAAAAGAAACACAAGTAAATTCAATGACTGCATACAAAATATTTGTTTTATTTTTAAAAATTTTTATTCCAATTTTTTTTAAACAAATTGATATGAAATATCAATTTATATAATGTTTAATATAACTGGATAAAATTTTACACAACTGGATTAGACCAAAATTCGGATCTAAATAAATCTATTAATATCATATATGATATTATAAGATAATTTTAGATAATTTCTGATACAGCCAATTTTGAGATCAGATTAGATCAATTTAGAGCTCGTACCAGATTAATTTAGATATGATTATATAAAGCACCAGATTAGTTTTTTTACTCGGGTTATTAAGAGTTTTTCCTATGAAAACAATCTTTTTATTGTACACCATTTATTTTTTAGTGTATATTTTTAGGTTTTTTAGTGCATATTTTGAATTTTTTAGTGCATATTTAAAGCGAATATTTTCGACTTTTTAGTGCATGAAAATCTCATCCCTAGTTATTACTCACCCAGATATTAAACAAATTAGCAAATTATTAGCAAAAATTCTATAGCTAAATTAACAAAATTCAAAGAAAAATTTTTAGTGATTTCGATCCTCTGATTTTCTTAACAATTAGAAAATACTACACTCAAAAAGAACCCTTGTCAAATTACTAGAAAAAGTCTCGAAATCTCATTTTACCAATATTTGTTAGTTTATCTTGTTTTAACAAAAAATGTCGGCAGAAATTTAAATTTTTCTTTGTAATTTTAAAATTTTTTTTCGTAACTTTAAAAATTTCCAAGGAATTTTTACGAAAAAAAATCTAATTAAGTCACAAGAATTTCTTGTTATCATAATCACATCAAAACAACAAGCTTTCTTCACTTCCTAAGGGTGTTTCCGTGCAAAATTTCATGTGAAAATTTAAATTTTAAATTAAATTTTTTTTTTACAAAAAAAAAAAAATTTTTACAACGTCTTTTTTGCTCCAGGGTCAAAACTTCAATTTTGAAAAAATTATGGTATAACTTTTTCATGAATCTTAATACACTGAGGGGGCGTCCCGTGAAGAAATCCAACTTTTTGATTTTAAGAACCACCCTAATAAACATGTTCATCCGGGAGTCCAAGCGATTTAGTTTGGATTCCAGTGAGCATTCTTTCCTATCTTTTCTTTCATCTTCTCACTATCTTTTCTTTCCTTTCTTTTATAGGTACCACAACGGGACAACGTTCATCGAAGAACCCATGTAACCGTATCGATAGGCTGCTACCTGCTTACCTTACCTGACCTTAAAACTCCTCCTTATCTATGCTTCCGGCAAAATTCATTTGACCGTACACTTTACCGCTCATTGTGCTCTTCATTAAGGCAGTGCCGAGTACTTACACCTACAACCCTCGAAATCTTTCCTCTTGGAAGCGATGTCAGTTCTTTTGCGCGATTTTGTTTAACAGAAGTCAAAATTTGTCGTGTGGTCTAACACGTACATCCATATGCTCATCTCTGATTAGTCTCCCTCGCGGAACAAAGCCGAAGATTTTGCTTGACAGAATTTGTAGTACCAATGAATTATCTTCTTGTAGTACCAATGTATTATCTTCTTTAAAAACTGAAAAACATTTTGAAAAAAAAAAATATTGTTTTTTATTTGTTTTTTTTTTTTTTTATATACTATTTAAAAATACGAAAAATTACAGACTTTTTTATAAGAAAAACGTCTTAGATTCTTTTTCTCTTCAAAATATGTCTTAGAATCTGTAACATAATTAATTTTCAACACAAGCCAAGTGGTTGTGTTTATTAACTTTGTCAAAAAAGATTTTAATAAAATTAGTATGCAAATAATTTTTGGTAAATATTGTAAATTATTAAAATTAATTTACATATGTTACACATGTTGTTTATATTTAGTATTTAATTGAAAGTGTTTTATAGTCAACAATGCACTGTGGTTTACAACAATCAGACTTAAGGAATGGCAATATTATTTATAAATAATGATTTTTTTAAAGCACAAAATCGGCTGCAGTTGTACAGCAAAAACTACTAAACCGATTTTGATGATTTTTTTTTTTTGATTTGTATATTATTAAATTCTCTAGTACTTACCGTGGCCAATTTTGGAAAAATATTGATTTTTGTGTAAGTTATGCTAATTTAAACTTAAAACATGGAAAATTTTACTTTTCTTTCATTAAAATCATACTTTAGTAAAAATTTCAACAAAAATGGACACGGTAAGTGCCAGATAATTCAATAATCTACAAATCAAAAAAAACTTAATCAAAATCGGTTTAGTAATGTTTGCTGTACAACTGCTGTCGTTTTTGTCCTTTAAAAAAATCATTCTACAATTAAGTGGCAACCCTGGCCTTTCTAGTTGATCAAATTTTGTGTTATAAATTTTTAAAAATATTATAATTTTTTTTTTTTTTTTTAAATAGAAAAAACATAATTACAAAATTTTGCGTATTTATTTATAGCTGTTTAAAAATTGTTCGCATTAAGGCTATCTGTTTTGTTTAATCCCCCGTAATCGGTCTATTGACAACTAATTAAAGATTTAACAAAAGACATATTAAATCGATCCGTGTTTGCAGTTTTAACCCATTTTCCAAAAACCACTGGTGTAGATTATTATATGGTCGCTCTTGACACACTATAATTTAGTCTAAATAATTTTATAACACGAAATGGCAGCGGTTTAAAAATTTTCGGATTGGTGGTCGGAGGGTAGCAGGGTAAAATTGCTAACTTCTGAACCATTGATCGTTTTTTTTTTGCTTTTGGGCTTGTTGGAAAAGCCTTTCTGAGATCTTTAAGAATCATTAACAAAAGAGTTAAAAAAAAAGTGAAATCGCCAAGATACAGAGCTTTAAAAAAAAAGTTAGAAAAAAAGTCAAAATCCGACCACTGCCGAAACACCCAATTTAGCGGCGCTTAATTCGGAAATGTAAAATAATGAAGCCCAATGCATATTTGTGATTATAAAACTTACAAAGAATTTATTTTTTAACAATATTTATTTATTTCTGTGTTTTTATGTATTTTGGGAAATTTATGTGAATATCGGGAGGGTGGTCTGTATGAGGACTAGAAGTTAAAATGTTCCGATTCCGTTAAAATTTAGAGTGATTATTTATGGCTACAAAAAACATTTAACAGTCGAATTTCAAGAGGATATTTGTTAAAATACTATTGTTAGGGCTTTTTAAGTAAAACTGAAAAGAGAAATTAACATGGGGGCTATGGGATAACATGGACCGATTTTGTCAACAATTTAATAGGTTTTGTTCTTTCGATAAAAGATCTTAAATTTCAAATTTTAGCCAAATCGATTAAAATTGTGGTCTGTATCGCGTTTATGCTGTTTATTTTGACAGGCAGATGGACCCTAAAAAACCGAACAACTTGCGCGAACTAGCACGCCACACAGTGATTCGTTCCCATATATCGAGTGGGCAAAAATAGAATATTGGTCGCAGATTTCTGAAATTTGGTACACAAGCATTAAATTATCTAGTCAAGAAAAAAACGAGTTTTTGGAAAAATCGAAGCAAGGACACGCCTACCCCCCATATATCCTGAAATTTAAATATGTGATTAAAACTACAAAAATGGTCACAAAATTCCCAAACTTTGTCAATGTTACCAATTTTGATATAGTATTTTATGTGTAAATTTTTTTCTAGATTGAAGCAAGGACTCGTGTGGCTGCCATATATCCTTTTTCTTAAAAATATTGTAAATCGCTCAAAAATTACTCGATACCCTTGAAATTTTTTGTAAAAATTTGAATAAGTGATGACAATGTGTGTGTCAAATTTCGCTGAAATCGGTTCTGTAAAACAAAAGTTATTTATTTATCCTTTTTTAAAACTGCAATAAAGTGTTAATATAGTTTAATCACAAAAATAAAATAGAAAGAGTTGACAACGATTTTCCAAATTTGGTACGCAGGCACAAAATTAATTAATAGAAAAAAAATAAAAATTTTGAGCAAATCGGTGGAAGGACATTTGTACCTGTCGTATATCCTGAAATTTAAAAGTGGAGTTTAAGCCACAAAACTTGATATAAAATTACTTAACTTAGTTATTGTCTTAGAAATTTAGATAACTATCGATGTTCAACATTTCTATTTTAATCTAAGCAAGGATTCGCGTGGCTGCCATATATCCTTTTTCTTAAAATCGCTGTAACTATTTTAAAAATCTTTCAATTGCTATCAAATTTAATATAGATTAGATCAAATGGCGTTAATAAGTGTGTCAAATTTCGTTGAGTTGCTTGCGGTAACAAAAAAGCTGTTAATATATCCTTTTTTTTAATATAGTCAAAAATATAAAAATACATAATAACTGCAAAAACAAAACATTCGCAACACTTATTTCCTATTGCATTACGAAAATAAATTTATTCAAAATAAGTTTTAAGTAAACTCGTTTAATATTTGCTTTATTCCTAACAATAAGTATATACCCCGTTAATAACAAAAAACTAGAAAAAAAAAAAAATTTTTTTGGGTACTTAAAATTTTAATTTTTTTTTTTTTGTTTTTTTCAAAAACTTAGTTATTTTTATTATTTGATCGTATAGAAAATAGTCCAGGATGTTAAAAAAATCAATAAAAAATAATTTCTAAGTACGAACTTTTTTTATTTATCTCTAAAAAATTTTGGTTTTGATTTGGGATACCAACGAAAATCAAATAATGGTTTTAAAGCAAAATGGCCCACTGTATACTTATTTTATTTAATTATTTACTATAAATTTATGGTATACAATACAATAAATCCCTTTATATAAAAAAACACTAAAATGTTGATGTATTTTTTAAATTTATTTACAGTAAATAAAATAAATAAAAAAAAAAATAATCCAATTTTAGATTTTTTTTTTAATTTTTTTTTTCAACCTAAAAAAATACGACATAACTTCAATGATAAGAATATTTCCACTTTGATATCACTTGACCTTAGTAAGGCATTTGATACTGTGAACTATGGTGTGTTAACCACAAAACTTTCATCTCAATTTGGCTTTTCTTCATCATCGTGTAAATTGTTACACTCGTATATAGCTAATCGTTACCAGTATGTCGGTTTAAAGGACATTTCTTCCTCTGTAAGTCTATGTTTTAGTGGCGTTCCTCAAGGTTCGATCCTTGGACCCTTATTATTCCTAATGTATATGAATGATTTTATCGAATTTATTGGCTCTTCTCAATGTGAGATCTTTCTTTTTGCAGATGACATTAATTTGTTATTTACTGGCAAAAGACAATTTTTGGATTGCCATGAAGTAACTATAAATTATATTTTGTCACAAGTTTCTATCTGGGCAGTGAACAATAAGCTTCACTTCAATCCAAATAAGACCAAGGCTCTAGTTTTTGGATCAGTTGGTGATCCTAGTAGCGTTTTGAATATCAATTTTGATGGGTTTCCTGTTAATTTTGTGAACTCGTTAAAATGTCTAGGAGTTATACTAGATAGTGAGTTAAATTTTGGAAATCATATCTCTGTGGTGTCTGCAAAAGTGGGCATGGCTCTACGATCACTTTATAATTTAGATTGTTTTTTTCCAGTTCATATAAAAATTAAAATAGCACACTCTCTTCTTATGACACATATTCTCTATTGTTTAGATGTTTATAGTGGAACAACGAAAACTTATTTAAAACGTTTACGTTTGATATATAATCGGATTATTAGATATATCTTCCAACTAAAAGTCTCTGACCATGTATCCAATCTTTCCTATAATTTTATACATTGTTCTTTTCAAAACTTCGTCAAAATCAGGTCACTGCTTACATTAAATCGAATTGTAACTACTCGTGCACCTCATTGTGTTTTCAATACTTTTCATTTTTCACGATCTACAAGAAATCCAGAACTTATTTTGCCTAGAATATCCAACTCAGTTTTTGAAAGGTCTTTCTTAATAAGAACATCAAGGCTTTGGAATAAGCTTCCTGTTAACCTAAAAACTTTAAATAACTCCATTCCAGTCAATAAACATAAGTATTTAGAACATTTTGCTAATAACATACGTGTATAAAGATGTGTATAAAAATGATTGTCTTGTCAAAGGATTTTATATTGTATATATTATAATTTAATTCTTGATTTAGTTTTAAGATAGATGTAGCTTACTGTTCATGACATGTAAATAATGTATTAATCATATATGGCCCATTGGTGGGCTCGATTAAATAAATAAATCAAAAAAAAAAAAAAAAAAAAAAAAAAACTTAGTTATTTTTATTTTTTGATCTTATAAAACATAGTTAAAGCTACAAAAAAAATAAAAAACAAAAAAAATTTATTCACGAACTTTTTTTATGAAGGCCATTAAAATTTGGTGATTTTAAGGATTTTAGTAAAAGTCATAGATAACTTTTAAAGCAAAACGGCCCACGTACTGGATATTTTTTTCTGATTTTTTATTATATTTTTACAAAATACTATATAATATATCAATGTGTAAAGAAAAAATACTTAATATTGGATTTTTTTTCTAATATTTTTTCCATTAATAATATAGCTTTTGAAAAAAATTAAATAAAGACACAAAAAAAAACCAACTTTTTTCCAACTTCAGACAAAAACTTAGTTATTTTTATTGTTTTGTTTATAAACCATAGTCCGAGCTATCGAAAAAGCGAAAAAAATAATTTTTTGACTCACGAACTTTTTTTGCGCATTCCATCAAAATTTGTCAATTTTTGGGAATTCGGTAGAAAAAATATAGATTTCAGAGCAATACAAAAATGTATTTTAAGATTAATTCTAAAAAAATGCAAATACAACATTTAGCTAATATATTAAAGTAACTTTTGCAAAAAAAAGTTCGTTGATTTTTTTAAAATTCGATTTTTCATAATTATTTTAGTAAACCTATAAAAATCAATTTTTAGGTTTTAACACAATAGCGTTGAATTTCCATACTTTAGCGCCCTCTTGTGGCAACATATGACTTCTTAAAAATCAGAAAAGTACATATTTCTTTTAGTTTACTATTAAACTGTAAAAATGTAAAAAATCATCAACATTGAAGACATACTTTTTTTTTTGATTTTTGCCAATGAAACGAATCACTGTGCGCCAATCCGAAAATTTTCAAACCGCTACCATTTCGCACACTTGCATTTTCGGGGATGGTCTTGTGGAATTATTTTCATGAAATGAGCCAAGGAAATTCGGCGGGTCGTGACTTAATCACCCTGTTAATATCTCTGCTACACTCAAAATAAATTCTCTGTCCAATCAGCTGAAAAATCTGCTGAAAATACACCCATTTTGAGCCATATGAGAAATCTGCTGATTTTAGCAGACACGGTTTGCTAAATATCTGTCATAAGAGGTGAATAGATATAACAAGAAAAAAAAAACATACGCCGCCAGCCAGCATCGAACTCGCCACCTTCCGATTTGAAAGTACACTTCTTAACCACTACGCTACGGAAGCTTATACTTTTATCTGGCGTTTTAGTTATTAAACATGTGTGTTGTTCGACAGCAGAGAAATCTGATTTTAGCAGAAATATCTGCTGATTTGAGCAGAATAATCTGCTGATTTCAGCAGAACAATCTGCTGATTTCAGCAGAGCAATCTTCTGATTTCAGCAGAACAATCTGCTCTGCTTTTTTTTATATAAAAAAATTTCTTGAAAAAATAATTAAATTCAGCAAATAAAATCAGTATAAACATAGTAAAATGTCTGTTATTTTCTTAAACTGAATGACAGAGATTTTAGTAAAAATATCCTTCTCAGCAGAACAATCTGCTAAAAGATTGCTAATTCAAATTGAAAGTCGTTTTACAGATTTTTTGACAGAGTTTTTCTTTTGAGTGTATTGTTGGAGAACATAAAAAATTAAAAATTTCTACCTCGATAATCAACTAAAACACTGTGTAACAAAATCTTTAATATAAAAAAATATTTCAATAAATTTATGCAATAATTCAATTTGTTAACTAAAAACACTTTCAAATATTTCATAACCAAAAGATAAATATTTAAATATCAATGAATATAGAAATACATGTGAAATTTCATTATACACACATACAAATATGCATGTATGCATGTCAACAATTCATAAATACAAAGTGTTAATGTTTGTCATGTCAAAACCTGTCTGTCCTTCATGTTTTAATACCATAAATGTCTTACCAAATTATAAAAGAGCAAGTATTAAGGAACGACAACGGTCGGTCGCAAACATCATCATCATCAGCAGCATCAAGTGCAATGAAATTCAAACTATGGCAATTTCAACACGTTTTGAATTAAGACAAGAGGTGTAAATTGCCAAAAGCTCATTTTATGCCAATAAACTAACAGGAAACCAGAGTCTTAATAACCAACAGTTAGTATGTTTATTTATATGGATGTGTTAGTTAGTGAATGTGTGTGTGTGTAGTTGTTAACTTCTATTATAAAGTGTAAATGTGTGTTTTTTGAATGCATGTGCAACTTTATCTGTGTCTGTTTCAAATTTTGTCTGTTATTTTGACCAAAACTGTCTTTAAATTTCAAATCTAGTGTTTTTTTTGTCTATTTAATAGGGTGTGCCAGAAATGTCCACAGCATTTCAGTTTTAAATTATATTTATTTTTAAATGATTTCCAAAAATAAATTTTAATAAATTTTTTCTTTACAAACTTTAATTTTCATTTTATGGCTAAACTCGTGTTGCTAGAATGAAAAAATAGCTAAAATTAGAGATCCTCCCTATAAATTTTTCAAAATCCATTTTTAAATAATTTTTCTAATGAACTTTTATTGCATTTTATGGATTAAAAATCTATAACTTTATTTTTGTATGATTTTTTCATTAATTTTCATTTTATGGCTTAACTGGTTTTGCTAGAACGAAAATAGCTAAAATTGGAGATCCTCTCTATAAATTTCCCAAAATCCATTTTTAAATGATTTTTTTCTAAAGATATTATATTGCATTTAGTGGATTAAAAAACTTTAACTCTCGAAAAAAACTTCAATCCAGAAAATTCAAATTCCCTTATTTATGTCTGCAATTCCAGCTCATGTTGGTAACGCTTGCGAAATAATGTAAGAGACAAAAATGTTAAAAGAAGGTATTAGGTGAGGTTTAGTTTGCTAGAAATAGAATTGTGGTGTTAGAAACTTTCAAAATTTATTCTGTAAAAACCATAAATATTCACATATATAAAAACAATTTTCATTAACAAGACAAACCGACATTTAAAATCCTACTGATGATAACACTAACTGGAGTGTTTGAAACTGGTATGGGAATACCAGAAATTTCTTTAATTTTTAGAAATTCAATTTTTCTTCTGCATTTGTTTAACTTTTACCCTAATAACAAATATATAATTAGAGTCCGAGCTTGATCTGTACTTACAGAAAAAAAAATAACCAGTGCCTTTTAATATGCATCACATGCAATCAATAGAGAGGTCGATTTTGAAAGCTAACATTGTACAGATTTACATTAAGCTCTTCCTCGTTACCTTCGTTCTTTAGTTTAAAAATAAGAGAAATTTTAATTTATAACGAAACGAAAGTAGGTAATAAGGAAAAGCACATTATGAATTAAAGGGGTTAAATGTATTTTATGGTTAAACTAAAGGTGCTAAATCAAAAATATTTGAAATTTGTCATCATCGCTATAAATTTACAAAAATTTAATTTTAATAATTTAATTTTTCTATCTAAAAACCTAAAATTTAATTTTTTGTCTTGATTAGAGATGCTATAGTGAAAATATCTAAAATTGGTGATCATCCCTATAAAATTTTAAAAAACTTGTTTTTTATAAGTTTCGCTATATTTTTTTATATAGTTTTATAATATTCGGCAATAATCGCTATTAATTTACAAAAATTAAATTTTAATAAATTAATTTTTCTATCTAAAAACTAAAATTGCATTTTTCGTCTTATATAGTGTATAAGACGCACTATAGTATAGCGCTATAGTGAAAATATCTGAAATTGATGATCATCCCAATAAATGTTTAAAAAACTTTTTTTATATATTTTTTAACTTCAATTGCATTTGATAAATTTGCTAGAGCGAAAATTGCAAACATTGGATCATCGCTATAAATTACAACAAGTAGAAAAGTTAAATTCGACTTGGCCGAATCTATGAATACCCTCCACAATGCCCTTTTTAAGTGATAGTAAATTTTCTAACGTGAAAAAATAACATTTTTGGTTAGAAATATTTTATTTTCTGTAAAAAAAACTTTTTTTTATTAATTTTTGAAAAAAAAAAAAAATTTACTAATTTTTTTTTTGAGTGTAAATTTTTTTTTGAGTGTATTTTTCTTTTGTTTTAGTGTAAAAAAACTTTTTTTTATTAATTTTTGAAAAAAAAAAAAAAAAATATTTACCAATTTTTTTTTTTTTTTTTGAGTGTAAAATTTTTTTTGAGTGTAAACTTTTTTTTTTAGTGTATTTTTTTTTTGTTTTAGTGTAAAAATATTTTTGTATGACAAAAATACCTTTTAAAATATTTTTCTGACTTACAAATGTTTTTAAAACATATTTAACTGGTTTTCAATACGTGAATTTAAGGTGAAACTAATCTGAAATTTACGGTTTTGCTAATAACTTTTGAACCACTTGACCGATTTGGCTGAAATTTAAAACGAACCGGACCAGAGGAACGTTAAATATATATGCCTCACTTTAGCACATTCAGAATTGCCGTTCGAAAGTTACCGTGTGTTTTATTTCGTAAATTCCAGAAAAACCCTTGCCAAAATTTACTCATTTCCTTATAACTTTTGAACCACTGGACCGATTTCGCTGGATTGCAATACCAACCTGACCAGGTAAATGTCCAACATATATGCCAAACTTCAGGAGCCTCCGTAAAGTCTTTCAAAAGTTAGCGTGTTTTCAACAGACAGACAGACAGACGGACAGACGGACGGACGGACGGACGGACGGACATCGCTAGATCGTCTTAAAATCGATCGAGGATCTTGAATATATATACTTTATGGGGTCCTAGACCAATATTTCGAGGTGTTACAAACGGAATGACAAACTTATATATACCCTCTATCACTAGAGTGGAGGGTATAAAAAAATAATTTTTGTATAAATTTGTTCTCCAAAAAATTACAATTTCGCATTTTATGCCTTAACTACACCATTTACAGATGTAATTGGAAAAAGATCACTGCAATTCAAAGATTTGTAATTCGGCGATTCCATTTGTAATTCAAAGATTCTGATTGTAATTCAAAGATGTCATTTGTAATTGTAAAATTACAATTTTAATTCGAAATTGATAAACTGTAGATCGACAAAATCAATCGTAATTCGAAAAAAAAAATCAATTTTAATTCGAATAGATAGATGAATTGTAATTCGAAAAAGGACAATTTTAGTTCGAAAACCATCAATTGTGAATTTGTTCTCCAAAAAATTATAATTTCGCATTTTATGCCTTAACTTCAGCATTTACAGACGTAATTTCAAAAAGATTACTTGCAATTCGAAGATTTGTAATTAAACGATTTCATATGTAATTCAAAGATTCTTATTGTAATTCAAAGATAACCAACCTTTGTAATTCGAAAATTATAATTTTAATTCGAAAAATATCAATTCTATATTTGAAAAAATCAATCGTTTTTGGAAAGAAAATCAAATGTAATTCGAAAGAAAATCAATTGTAATTTAAAAAATTTCAATTGTAATTCAAAATAGATCAATTGTTATTCATAAAAGATCAATTGTAGTTCGAAAAATATCAATTGTTATTCGAAAAAGATCAATTGTAATTTGAAGATTTCAACTGCAATTCAAAAAAGATCAATGGAAATTCAGTTTCTATTTTTTTGAATTACAACTAATATTTTTCGAATTACAATTGATCTTTTTAGAATTACAATTGATATTTTTCGAACTACAATTGATCGATTTCGAATTATAATTGATTTTTTTCGAATTACAATGGAATTTTCGAATTACAAATGTAATCTTCGAATTACAATTAGAATCTTCGAATTAAAAATGGCATCTTCGAATTACAAATGGAATCTTCGAGTTACAAGTAGAATTTTCGAATTACAATTGAACTTTTGTGAATTACATC
Organism: Pegoplata infirma; assembly: GCA_963921195.1. Lineage (NCBI taxonomy): Eukaryota > Metazoa > Arthropoda > Insecta > Diptera > Anthomyiidae > Pegoplata > Pegoplata infirma. The sequence goes on from CAWUER010000609.1 coordinate 31,877, forward strand.
TGTAAAAGGCGTAAAGAGCGAAAAAAGTTAGAAAATCTCAGATTTGAGAACTTTTTCATATAGAAAAAGTATAAAGCTTTAAGATTCTGAGAACTTATTCCTATATAAAAAGTCTAAGACTGTAAGTCCTTTTTACTATAGAAAAAGTCTCAGATTCTGAGACCTTTTTATCAAAAAACAAGTAGAAAAGTTAAATTCGACTTGGCCGAATCTATGAATATCCTCCACAATGCCCTTTTTAAGTGATAGTAAATTTTCTAACGAGAAAAAAATAACACTTTTGATTAAAAATATTTTATTATGTGTAAAAAAACTTTTTTTTAAGTAATGTTTGAAAAAAAAAATAATTTATAAAATTTTTTTTGAGTGTAAAATTTTTTTCGAGTGTTTTTTTAATTTTTTTTTAGTGTAAAAATATTTTTTGGTGACAAAAATACGTTGTAAAATATTTTTGTGACCTTTCGAAAGTTAGCGTGTTTTTTATCTCGTAAATTCACGAAAATACTTGCCGAAATTTACTCTTTTGCTCTTAACTTTTAAACCACTTTACCGATTTCGCTGGATTACAATACCAACCTGACCAGGTAAATGACCAACCCATATGCCAAACTTCAGGAGCCTCCGTAAAGTTTTTCAAAAAATAGCGTGTTTTCAACAGACAGACAGACGGGCGGAAGGGCATCGCTACACTCAAAATAATCACTCTGTTAAATTACAGAGATACTCTGCTGAGCCAGCAGAAAATACCATAGATTTCCAACCAGCAAGATTTTTTGTTATTTTACGAAGAAAACTCTGTAAAATGATTTCGATCAAAAAAAAACTGTAAATTTACAGAATTATCTGTAAAATACTGATAAAACCAAGAAGAATTTTACCAAAAAACTCTGTAAATTAACAAAGTTTTAGTTAAATGCATTTATGAGTTCAAAATTTTACAAAAAAAAACTGTAAATTTACAAAGTTTTAGTTAAATCCATTTTATGAGTAAAATTTCTCTGCTTCAAAAACATTAATTAACATTAAATTAATTAAAATTAAAGTTCTGTTAAATTTTCCCGCTTTAATGCTTCCAAATTGTAAATTTACTTTTTTATTTTTGTGAAAATTACAAGTTTTTAGCGAGTAACTCCAATTTTACAAAATTTTGTTTTTCGGTCACAAGAAAATACGAAGTATTTTCTTAAAATCTGTATTTCGACAGATAACTTTGTCAAATATCTGTCGAATTGAGATTACAGTCATTTTACAGAGTATTTAACAGAGTAATTATTTTGAGTGTAGATCGTCTTAAAATCGATTGAGGATCATGAATTTATATACTTTATAGGGTCCTATACCAATATTTCGAGGTTTTGCAAACGGAATGACAAACTTATATATACCCTCAATCACTAGGAAATTTTTTAACAGAAAAAGTCTCAAATTTTTTTAACTTTTTGCCATCGAAAAAGTCTTAGATTCTGAGATCTTTTTCCTATAAAATAAGTCTCAAATTCAGATATTCTGAGACCTTTCTCTTATCGGAAAAAGTCTTAGGTGCGACCTTTCTTCCATAAATAAATCTAAAATTATGAGACTTTTTCTACATAAAAAATATTAGATTCTTAGACCATTTCCATTAAGAAAAAGTCTTAGATTCTAAAACATTTTCCTACAGAAAACTCTTAGATTCTGAGACATTTTTCCTATAGAAAAAATCTCAGATTCTGAAACATGTTTTACTATAAAAAATCGCAGATTCTGAGAAATTTTTCCTAGAGTAAAAGTCTCAGATTCTAAGAGACTTTTCCTATGGAAAGAGTCTCAGATTCTGAGACATTTTTTCTATACAAAAAGTCTCAGATTCAGAGACATTTTTTCTATAAAAAAATATCAAATTCTGAAACATTTTTCCTACAGAAAAAATATCAGACTCTGAAACATTTTTCCTGTAAAAAAAATCGCAGATTTTGAGACATTTTGCCTATAGAAAAAGTCTCAAATTCTGAGATACTTTCCTACAAAAAAGTCTCAGATTCGAGACATTTTTTCTATAGGAAAAGTCTCAGATTCTAAGACGATTTCCCTACAAAAAAAGTCTCAGATGCTAAGACTGTTTTCCTATAGAAAAAGTTTCAGATTCTAAGACTTTTTTTTTAATAGAAAAAGTGTCAGATTCTGAGACCATAATAAGAACTCAAAAATTTTTCACAGAAAATTTTCAGATTTAGACATATTTCCTTCAAACATTTTTAGATTTTCCTTGATTTTCCGATTTTTTCGAAAAAAAAATTTTTTTTTTCTTTCTTTCTTTCTTTCTTTCTTTCTTTCTTTCTTTCTTTTTTTCTTTCTTTCTTTCTTTCTTTCTTTCTTTCTTTCTTTCTTTCTTTCTTTCTTTCTTTCTTTCTTTCTTTCTTTCTTTCTTTCTTTCTTTCTTTCTTTCTTTCTCTCTTTCTTTCTTTCTTTCTTTCTCTCCCAGGTCTAGTTTGAGTTGAATTTCAGCTAAATCGGTATAGTGGTTAAAGAGTTATATGTAAAACCGAAAATTTTATATTGGTTTCACCTTAAATTCAAGTATTAAAAACCCCGAGCTTTAAAAACATTCGTAAGCCACAAAATTACTTTACAAAGTATTTTTGTCACTCAGAAATATTTTTACACTAAAAAAAGGTTACACTCGGAAAAAAATTTTACACTCAAAAAAATTTCAAAAATGGCAAAAAAAAAGTTTTTTACTCGAAATAAAATATTTCTAATCAAAATTGTTAATTTTTTTCACGTTAAAAAATTTACTATTCTCTAAAAGGGGCATTGCACAGAAAGAATTGAAAACGAAAGTCAATCAACAAAAACGCGGATTCAATTAATTTTTTAATTGAAACTCCTCCGATAAAGAAAATTGTTATATCAATCATCAAATTGTAGGTGATTAATTGATTTTTATTTTAATTAATAATTTTTTCGATTTTGATCAAAAAGTTGATTAATTTTTTAATTAAAGTCAATTAAAATAATTATTGATTTAACAAATGAATTTCACGCTTATGGAAAAATTATGAAGAAATTCATATTTTTTTCTTTCCAATATATTGCCGACAGTAAAAAAAGTAAAACCGTAGTAAAAAGTATATTTTCAAATAAATTGAAGCGAAAAAAAAATCTGAAATGTTGAACATTTGTAATTTGATAGTTAAAGAATATAACAAGAATGTTGATCAAAACAATAAATGCCACATTTAAATTTTGTTGGTCAATAGATTTAATTTAAATTTTTTAGCCAATAATTTTTTGTGTGTGTGGAGGGTATTCATACACTCAAAATAATAACTCAGTTAAATTACAGAAAAACTCTGCTAATTTTACAGAGTAAGTCATACTTTTCCAGCTAACAACATTTCTTGGTAATTTTACTAAAAAACTCTGTTAAATGATTTTGACAGGAAAAAACTGTTAATTTACAGAGTTTATAGTAAAATATTGGTTAAATATGAAAGCTTTTTTTACAGAGAAAACTCTGTAATTTTACTATAAAACTCTGTAAAATAAATTGGACAAAAAAAACTGTTAACTTACAGAGTTTCTAGTAAAATATTGGTTAAATAAACCACCATTTAGCAAAGAAAACTATGTAAATTTACATATATTTGTAAAATACATTTGATGCAAAAAAAAAATTACAGAAAAAACTCTGTAAATTTACAGAGTTTAGTTAAATGCATGTTATTTTGTAAAATTTTTATAAGATTTCTCAAAAAAAATTGTTGATAACTTTTTTTGCTACTTTTTTATCTTTTTCTCAAAAAAAAAAATATACAGATAAAATGTTGATGCTTGGTAACAAAAACAAAAACTACTCAAAACAGAAAAATTTTTTGGTTATAAAAAAATACGAAGTATTTTGCTTAGATCTGTATTTTAGCAGAAAACTCTGTTAATTATCTGTAAAATTAAGATTACAAAGTAAAAAGTAATATAACAGAGGAAACTTTGTATTTTTGTCACAACAAAATACAAAGTATTTTCTTTAAATCTGTATTTTGACAGAAAACTCTGTCAAATATCTGTTGAATTAGATTACAGTCATTTTACAGAGTATTTTACAGAGTTATTATTTTGAGTGTAGATTCAGCCAAGTCGAATTTTACTTTTCTTCTTGTTTTTTCTAAAAAAAAATTTAATTACAAGGCAAAAAACTTGGCTAGAGGTGCTACACTCAAAATAATAACTCTGTTAAATTACAGAAAAACTCTGCTAATTTAACAGAGTATACCATACTTTTCCAGCTAGCAACATTTCTTTGTAATATTACTATAAAACTCTGTAAAATGATTTTGACAAAAAAACTGTTAATTTACAGAGTTTCTAGTAAAATATTGGTTAAATAAAACACCATTTAGCAAAGAAAAACTCTGCAAATTTACATATATTTGTAAAATGCATTTGATGCTACCAAAATTTTACAGAAAAAACTCTGTAAATTTACAGAGTTTAGTAAAATACATATTATTTTGTAAAACTTTTATAAGATTTTTTAAAAGATTTTTTTTTGTACTTTTTTAACATTTTCTCAAAAAAAAAAAAAATACAGATAAAATTATGATGTTTTTACAGAAAACTCTGTTTTTAACAATGAAATTAAAATTACATGGAAATAAGTAAAAATATAGATAAAACTTAGTTTTTTGGTTATAAAAAATACAGAGTATTTCGCTAAAATCTGTATTTTAGCAGAAAAATTAAGATTACAAAGTTTAAAGTAATTTAACAGATGAAACTTTGTTTTTTTTGTCACAACAAAATACAAAGTATTTTCTTTAAATCTGTATTTTGACAGAAAACTCTGTCAAATATCTGTTGAATTGAGATTACAGTCATTTCACAGAGTATTTTACAGAGTTATTATTTTGAGTGTAGAGTGAAAATAGCAGAAATTAGAAATCCAGATTAGCTTACCATATTTAAAAATTTCTTCCATAAAAAAAACTTAAAATTTCTTTAATCTCTTAATAACACACCCTGTCTCCTCTATATCCAACTCATCCAAAATATATATTTTTCTTTCTCATATCTCAGTTTGATGAAATTGTATTTATTTTTGTGATTTTTTTTTTATCAATTTTCTACAGATTTTCCATTATGCAATTGTTTCTAGTTTCTTCATCATTCGTTTCCATTCACTCTTAAGGATATAAAAGTCTGTTTTGTTTTTTTTCTGTAGGAATGATAACAAGTTGTATGATTTCTTGCATTTCCGTCTGTCTCTCTTGTACTTGACTTGTTCAAAATGTTTCCTAATGGAAAATTGGCTTTTAAAATCATTTGGTACTTGAGTTATTAGCATACTTACTTACATAACTATAAAATATACAAACACTTGTACTTTTAACAAGACTTTAAATTTGAATTCATCAACATTTTTTAGAAAATATTTTTAATGAATTTAAAAAAAAATACTTTACTTGAAAATTATGCTATGAGAATATCATGGTTTTAATTAGTAATGAAAATAATGACCTCGAGCCAGAATAAACATCCTCAGAATATAATATTTTAAAGGTCGAATAAAACAATTTTTATTTTTTAATAAAAATTAATCAGAATTTGAATTTATTTAAGAAATTCATAAACATGCAGAAGGAAATCATAATTAAACAGTTGAAGATCTGGGTTAAGTTATGGGAAAAACCGTTAATTTAAGACAGCACTAATTTAGAATTCACGTGTTCAAATAAAAAACAAAAAAGTTCTAAAATATTTTTTTTTCAAAGGTTGTCGAAATTCAAGTAATATTTAGAAATGAAAAACTTTCAATATGCTATGATACGAAAAAATAAATCATTTAAAAGATCAACTATGGGATCATGACAACATATGTAAATGTATAGTAAATTCAAAAACAAAAAAAGAAAATAGTTTCATCTTTACATAAATATAATTCCTACTCATACATCGTTATTTTACAATTTATTTAATGCATTACACCTTCATAAGGAAACTCAAATAAATTTAACAACACTTGTGTTTTCTTATTTCCATCACCTGGTACCCAACCAACCAACAACCATCCATATCGTAACATACCGACCGAGTAGTACTCAACTTGTACAAAGAAAGTAACATACGAGTTCAGCATATTAAAAAAAAATGGGAAAAAAGAATAGAGGTTTAATAAGGATTTGCATAAAAGCACTAACACAACAAGTTCTCCTTAGACTAGTGTTGTAGAATTAACGATTATTTAAAAAAAATTAAAAAATTACACTGTGCTTCAAAAATCACAAAATCGAATATACTTTTAAAATAAGATAGTTAAGGTTGTAAGTCTCGTCGAAAAGATCACAAAAATGCCCATCAAACTTGCCAGACACCCTCAAATTTTAAAGTTATGGTCAAAAATCGATTTTTTGGGACTTTTCTCACTAAACCACGTGTAACTTAAACATTTTTCAACCGATTTTCAATTTTTCAACTCTTTTGGATAGAAGAAGGATAGGGCTTTTTATGTGTGTGAATTGGTCTATACATATAAAAAATATATGTAATGATTTTTTCAACAATATCTAATTTTTTGTTATTTTTTAAAAATTTTTTGAGTTTATCGACTTTTTTCTGCTATAGTTCGTTCAACAACATTTATATTTATAAACGTATTCTTAAAGGAAATTTAATGAGCTTGAATGAATACGATGAGCTTTATGCCGAAAAAATCGGATAACAATTGACAGAGTTGTTAAAAATTTTTTAAAAAATAATATTAAGATTTTGCTTGAAATTGCCGTTCGGATAACCCAGGCAAAAAAATTAAAAAATAAACGAACATACTAAGAGGTCGCGTATCATTATTTTAAAGGTTTTTGGCCTCCTGAATTCGAATTTGACCTTGAAATTGCGCTTATTAAGTTTTTGATTTATCAATTTATGTTAAATATCTCAAAAACCTGACGAGACAGAGCAATTTAAAGGCCAGATTCGGATTCAGCACGCCAAAAACCTTTAAAAATATTGTACATGACCTCTTATGATAAATTCTTTTTTTTGGCCTGAAATATTTGAACGGCGATTTCCTGCAAAATCTTAATTTTCTTTTTTAGAAAAATTATCACAACTCTGCCAATTGTTATCCAATCTATTCAGGATAAAGCTTATCGAATTTAGAATTAAAATTTCTTTAAAAATACGTTTATAAATATAAAGGTTGTTAAACGAACTATACCAGAAACAAATTGATAAACTCAAAAAATTTTCAAAAAATAACAAAAAAAATAGATTTTATTGAAAAAAGTAATAAACATCTTTCTTATACATATGTATAGACCAATTCACACACATGGAAAGCCCCATCCTTCTTCTATCAAAAACAGTTAACAAATTTAAAATCGGTTGAAAATTTTCTGAATTACACAAGGTTTAGTGAGAAAAGTCCCAAAAAAAGTTTTTTGACAATAACTTTAAAATTTTAGGGTGTCTGGCAAGTTTAATGGGCATTTTTGTGATGTACTCGACAAGACCAACAACATATACTATGTCACATCAGAAGTATTTTTGCACTGTAGCACAGTGTTATTTATAAAAAATCATTTTTAAAATCGCTTTTTAAAGTGGAGGATTATGAAGAATCTATTATAACCTCCAAACAGGGGCGTTTTTTAAGAAGGTGGTTACGGGAGTTGGCTTGACTAGCTTTTGACTAAAGCTTTTAAAATTTATATAAAAATCAAATTCTTATACACATATAGAAAGTTCTCAGACACTGATACAATTCTTCTGCAAAAAAAATCCTATATTAAGAAAGAAAATTCGTATAAAAAATTCTCAGATTTAGTGACTTTTTCCCCAAAGGTTCTGAAATTACAAAAAATCAAGGTTGGCAATCGATACCCACCCAGAATAAAAGTATTTGGGTATTATACCGCAACCAATTAAGATATGGACATTTTTAAAAGCGATTATGAAAGTCGATGAAATTTCTAGTATTTTTGATGTATTACTTCGTGTTTGTACCGGTTCATTTTCGTTATATCGGCCAATACCTTTAAAATACCGTTTCAAACGGTATTATAAAGGTATCGGCCTATATTTCGAAAAGCAACCGGTACAAACACCAAATAACACTTCAAAAAAACTAGACATTTTATCGACTTTCATAATCGCTTTAAAAAATGTCCATATAATTATTGGTTGTGCTACAATAGCCAAATACCGTTATTCTGGGTGGGTATCGATTGCTAACCTTGCAAAAAATTTAAGACTTTAATGCTTTTAAAATTTTTTGAGGCAATTTCTCAATTCTGAAACATTTTTCTATAGAAAAAGTACTATACTTTCTGAAACACTTTTGATTAGAAAAAGTCTTACAGCCTTACCATAGAAAAATAAAATATATTTAAAATCAGCTTTTAATTTTATTTCCCTACAAATTGTTTTTGTTTTTAAAATCGACTTTCAAAAAATATATTGAAAATTTAAAATTTAAAATTAAACTTTTGTTAAAATAGACTTTTTGTTTTCTTGTGGTAAGGGCCTTAGATTCCCAAGAATTTTTAGAGACATATTTTCATAATTGGGCCAGAAGAAATATCGATAAGGCAAATCTGTTTTCAAATCATCTAGAAAATGTTTTTAAACCAAATATCTCCGAAAGTATTTTTGAGACTTTGCCTCAAAGAAACTATATACCAGAAAATGCGAACTCTATTGAAGTTACGTCAAGCGAAGTCAAACGGGAAATTCAAAAACTTAAACTCAAAAAGGCACCAGGTTATGACCTTATAACGGCGGAGGTGTTAAAACAATTGCCATATAAATTGATTGTATTTCTTACTAAAATTATATGCGCTGCATTTAATTTACATTATGTACCAAGTTACTGGAAGGTATCAACCATAATAATGATCTTAAAGCCCGGAAAATGTCCAAATGAAGTCGTATCTTACCGCCCAATATCATTGCTCCCACTAGCATCAAAACTATTTGAAAAAATATTCCAGAAAAGATTGAACTATTACCTAGAAATTAATGACACCATTCCAAATCATCAATTTGGATTTCGACAGAATCATTCAACAACTGAACAGTTGCACCGAATAACTAATGAAATTGAAAATGCATTTGAAACCAAAAAAGTATGTTCGGCCGTATTTCTCGACGTTGCTCAAGCGTTTGATAAAGTGTGGCACTCAGGATTATTAAGTAAACTCTCAGAAACATTTCCAAGTAATCATTTTAATATTCTAAAATCATACTTAGCAGACCGTTTTTTCCAAATCAAATATGAAAATGAATATTCTCAACTCAAACCAATAATCGCAGGTGTTCCACAAGGTAGCATTCTTGGACCCATGCTTTATCTGATTTACACAAAAGATCTTCCACATTCTGAAAACACTAAAGTTGCTACATTTGCGGATGATACAGCAATAATAGCAGTAGGAAAAAATACCGTAGAAACATCAATATATTTACAAAACGCAATAAACAACATCACCTTTTGGGCCTCTAAATGGAAAATTAAAATAAATAACTCCAAATCAGTTCATGTAAACTTCTCCATCAAAAACCATGAATATGTACCAGTTCTAATGAATAATCTTGAAATACCCAACTCAAACGAGGTAAAATATCTTGGGCTAACCTTAGACTCCAAACTAACGTGGGGTAAACATATCCAAAAAAAGAAGACTGAGCTAGAGCTTAAATACAGGAAGCTAGAATGGTTAGTGGGAAAGTATTCTAAACTAACAACACAAAATAAATTGCTGATTTATCAACAAATACTTAAACCAGTATGGAGCTATGGCATCCAATTATGGGGCTGTGCAAAAAACGTACACATACGAAAAATACAAGTATTCCAAAACAAAGTTCTTCGGAGTATCGTCAACGCACCATGGTACGTTAGAAATTCAGATCTACATAGAGATTTAAATGTACTAACAATCGATGAGGTCATAAAAAGAAACGCTAAAAATCATCGTCACAGACTAATTAACCACGTGAATCCTGAAGCACAAATTTTAGTTCAACACTCACAACCTAGAAGACTTAGGCGTAAAATGCCACATGATTTGGTCGGTCCGTAGCATAGCTGAAGATATTTTTAGTATAATGTCTTTAAGTTTTAAACTTTGTATTTAATAAAAATAATCTGCTCGATAGTCACTATTGACTAGTTGCAGAGTAAATAAAGAGAAAAAAAAAAAAAAAAAATATTTTCATAAGAGAAATTTTTCCTAAAAAATTATCAAATATTCTGAGACAATTTTCTAATAAAAAAGGCTTCTTAGAATTTTTTTCTATAGAAAGTCCCAGAGTCTGAGTTTTAGAAATTTTTCCTGCAGAAAAAATTTTAGATTCTGAGAAATTTTTTAAATAAAAACAATCTTAGAATCTAAGACCTTTTCTGAAATTCTGCGATATTTTTCCTAAAATTCTCAAGATTAAAGGCATTTTTTTATATAAAAAAGTATTAGATTCTGAATTAGTAGTATTTTTTTTTACGAAAAAGTCTTAGATTTTAGAACACTTTTTTAATATTAAAACTCACAAATTTTGTGACATTTTTCCCATCGAAAAAATTTGTTATTTTTTCTAGGATTCTAAGACTTGTTTTTCCTTTGGAGGGTCTTAGCTTTTCCTATTAAAAGACTTAGATTCTGAGACACCTTTCTAATAGAAATAATCTCAGATTCTGAGACATTTTTCCTAAGGAAAAAGACTTGGATTCTGAAACATTTTTACACACTTAAAAAAAAACCTTGTCAAATTTCTAGAAAAAGTCTCGTAATCCCATTTTACCAAAACAGTTTTCCTTGTTTTTAACAAAAAATGTTCGATGGAAATTTATATTTTTTTTTTGTAATTTACAATTTTTTTTTGTAGTCCCTAGTAAAAAAGTTTTGATATAATGATATATAATTTGATACAATCATATTAAATTATATATGAATTTTTATATGTTCAGATCTAACGTTATCTAAGATTTATTGCGGCTCCATTTTCTTATCTGAGGTTATACATAAATATATCTGACTTTATGTAATTTTATAAATCTATATTAATTTATATAAAATAAGATCAAGTGGATTTAGTTGGATGAGACCAAAATTGTATCATTTTTTATATTTGTGTATCTAAAATAATACATTTAGATCAATATTTGATCCAACTTGATACAGCCAATTTTGAGATCAAATTAGATCTTAAAAGTTTTTTTTTTACTCGGGGTTTTACAAATTTCCAAGGTTTTTTACACAAAAAATCTAGTAAATTCATGAGATTTGCTTGTTAGTTTTATTTCGCCAAAAAGTTGTAAATTTACAATTTTATTGGTAAAAATCTTGTGAACTTGCAAAAAAAGCTCGTAATTTTTACTAGTAATTCTCGTAAAATGGGAGTTAGCAAAAAATCTAGTAAAGTCACCAAACCTCCTTGTAAGTTTTATCGCCTCAAAAAAATTTTAAATTTACATTTTTTTTGCAAAAAGCTTGTAAAATTACAAAATTATTGGTTAAAAGCTTGTAAAATTACAAAGAATTGTTGTCAAATAGGAGGTAGCAAAAAAAGTTACAAACTTTTCTTGGTTTTTTTGAGTGTAAATATAAAAAAAAAAAACATCCAAAATTCCAAGACATTTTTCCTATAAAATAGTCACAGATTCTATGTAATTTTTCCTATAGAAAAAAATTCTCAAGTTTTCTAAAAAAGTAACTGATTTTTCCTAAAGAAAAAATCTTAGATTCTATTACAGTTTTTCTTTTTAAAATTCTCCAATTTTCACTGAAGAAAGTTTTTTTAATTTTCCTACAGAACAATTTTCTTTTAATTTTTTTTTTGTTTCTTTTAAAAGTATAAGATTTCAAAACATTTTTTCTAAAGAAAAATTTTGAGATTTTTAAAAATTTTAGAAAAAATTCTCACATGACTTAAAATCTTTTCTTTTACCCAGAAGAATTATCAGATTTTCAATATAAAAAATCAATATTTTCTTTTACCCAGAAGAATTGTCAGATTTTCAATATAAAAAATTCTCAGATTTTTCCTATAGAAAAATTGTTAGATTTTTCATATCAAAATTGCCAAAATTATAAGATTTTTCCTAAAGAAAAATTCTAAAAAAAATTCTCAACTTTTTTCTATGGAAAAATTCCCAAATTTTTCGTCTAGAAAAATTCCTAAATTTTTCCTTTAGAAAAATTAAAAAATTTTTTGTTTAGAAAATTCCCAAATATTTCGTCTAAAATAATTCTTGTATTTTTTTAAAAGACAATTTTTTCTATTTTGAGATTTTTATCAAATAGAAAAATTTTAACATTCTGAAACATTTTTCCTTTAGAAAATTTTTAAGATTCTTAGACATTTTTCAAAGAAAAATTTCTATAAAAAAAATTCTGCTATAGAAAAATTCTCCAATAGGAAACTTTTACGGATTTTCCTATAGGAAAAATCTCTCTTTTTTCCTAAAAAATGCTCAAAGTTTTGCTATAGAAAAAAAATCTTACTTTCCAAGACATTTTTCCTTTAAAAAAATTGTAAGACTCTTTGACATTTTTCATATGTAGAAAAAAATTCTCAGATTATTTCCTTTTCTTTTTTAATTCCCTTTTCTTTTCTTTCCTGTCTTTTTCTTTTTTTCTTTTTTTCCTTTTTTTTCTTTCGAATTCGGTTTGGGGGGGAAATTTCCTTCCCCCCCCCCCCCCCCCGAGGATCCGCGTCTGCCCTGGGGATAGGTTTAGATAAAGTTTAGAAAAAAATTCCGCCTTTTCTAGAACTATTTTAAATTTCATAAAGATCGTATTGTGGCAAAAGATAGACTTTGTTTAGAGTACATAATTTGATTATACGACAAAATTTTATAATTTTCGTTTTCAACCGAATATTACAACACTAATCGAATTTTAAACCTACTATATTCTGTACTATGTCTAGATAAAATTCTTTGTATTTGGTGAGCATATATTTCCTTTTTACCTTTATATGAGTTTACAATAATAAAGACAAAAAGTCACCAATAGATTTATGGTGTATACGAAAACGACATATAAAGGGATCTGTTGTTGCTGCTGCTGCTGATACCTCCGAAGTTGCACGTACAAAGATTTTTACGCAAAACCAATGATAACATCTAATATGCAAAAATAAACAATGTCGGCAAGATTTTTCGAAAAAACTGAATATCTTCATATTGTATATCAAACTAAAGATGGGCGCGTGGGTGACATTCGACTCGGGCTCACGCACACTCACGACTGGAATTAACCAATAACCCACACTCACGAGTATATTTTTTCTATTCATAGTCATTCACAATCGATTGTGATTAATCACGTGAGAAAATTAAAAACAACTCACATGCAGTCGCCGCAACAACAAAATACATGTAAAAATTTTGCTGTCTGCTGCTTGCTGCTGTATTATGAAGAAACACTTAGACTCAACAAGTAAAAAAGTTAAATTCGGCCTTGCCGAATGTAGTGATACTCTCCACAATTTCTAAAAGATTATTGCAAAAACTTTATTTAAAAGGAAATTACTTTTGGAATAATTTTTTTTTTTCTTTTTTATAAACACCATTTGGTGTTCAATTATGTTCACATAAATCAACAAGCAGCCGAATTAAAGCATTTTGTATTTTTAGGTTATGTTGAATGTACTAAAATTTTTGAGGTGTGCTTACATTTTCGTTCATAACTTTTGAACCGCTGAACCGATATCGCTCAAATGCAATACCAAACTTCTCGGGAGAATTTCCAATAAATATGTTAAGTTTCAGTCAGACGGACGGACAGACGGACATTTCCACAGATAGACGGACAGACGGACATCACTAGAATGTCTTACAATCGATCGGGGATCATGAATATATATGGGGCATTCCATGTCAAATCGGACACTTTGAAATTTTTTTTTTTTAGATTTTCCCAATTTGTTTTTTTGATGATCCGTTCAAATTCGAATTTTTAAAAATTTATAGTTTGTTCCTTTACTCAAACTTCTTTTACTCATAACTTCTTCAATAATGTTCAAAATTTCAATTTTTTTTTTCCAAATTTTTGTTTTTTACGAACTTTTAAAAAAAAATCACAAAAAATTCTTAAAAGCGCTCTAGTATGTCGATTTTTAAGTTTTAAGTTTTACTGGTCTATTCATAATGAGTAAATTAAATCTATTGTAGGTTTATTTGACTGATATTGCATGAATATTTGTCAAATAAACCTACTTTAAGTACACTTTAAGTATTATGAATAAAGGCCTTAAAATTTAAATCTCATTTTTGAAAATGTTTGTACTCTTCGATTTTTTTGAAATTTTTTTTGTGTAAAACTTCTATCGATTCTACAAGTTGTTTGCCCAGGAGGATCGTGGGATAACGATTATTACTATTTTTTAAAATATTTTGAAAAAAATTTTACTGTAATTTTCCAATCTTAAAATCATTTCTACTGCTCCAATGGTGCGTCATAGAGGGGTCATTTATAAGACCGACCCCCATTAATTTTTACGTCTTAACATTTCTTTGGAACAAACTAATACACTATCTCCAATTTCTAAGGGGCTCCCACACAAAACGACATTTTTTTAAAATTTGCTCCAACCGCTCTAACTGCACTAATAGTGCCCTTAGAGCAACAAAATATATGACCGACCCACAATATTTTTTTAGTCCAAACATTTTCTCTGAACACACCTACCCTTTATCTCTAATTGTTGAGGCGGTCCCCATACAATTTTTTTTTATTTTTTGTAAATTTGTTTTATTTAATAAGCTTCTACCGGTCCAATGGTGCGTCGGAGAGGGGTCATTAGTGAGACCAACCCCCATTTTTTTTTACCCTACAACATTTTTTTACAACAAACCTACGCTCTATCACCACTTCCTAAGTAGGCTTCAATTCAAAATAACATTTTTATAAAATTTGCTGCAACTGTTATTTGTATGGGAGCCTAATTAGGGAGTGGAGATAGGGCCTAGGTATGTTTTAACAAAATGTTGTAGGGTTAAAATAAATGGGGGTCGGTCTTACAAATGACCCCACTCGGACGCACCATTGGACCGGTAGAAGCTGATTAAATAAAACAAATTTACAAAAAATAAAAAAAATTGTATGGGGACCGCCTTAATAATTAGAGATAAAGGGTGAGTGTGATCAGAGAAAATGTTTGGACTAAAAAAATATTGTCGGTCGGTCATACATTTTGTTGCTCTAAGAGCACTATTAGGGCAGTTAGAGCGGTTGGACAAATTTTAAAAAATGTCGTTTAGTGTGGGAGCCCCTTTAGAAATTGGAGATAGGGTATTAGTATGTTCCAAAGAAATGTTAGGACGTAAAAATTAATGGGGGTCGGTCTTATAAATGACTCCTCTATGACGCACCATTGGAGCAGTAGAAATGATTTTAAGATTGGAAAATTACAATAAAATTTTTTCAAAAAATTTAAAAAATAGTAATAATCGTTATCCCACGATCCTCCTGGGCAAAAAAATTTGTAGAATCGATAGAAGTTTTACACAAAAAAATCGAAGAGCACAAACATTTTCAAAAATGAGATTTAAATTTTAAAACTTAAAAATCGCATACTAGAGCGCTTTAAAGATTTTTTGTGATTTTTTTTTTAAAGTTCATAAAAAAACAAAAATTTTGAAAAAAAAAAAATTTAAATTCGGACCATTATTGAAGAAGTTATAAGTAAAAGAAGTTTGAGTAAAGGAACAAACTACAAATTTTTAAAAATTCGATATCTTTTGAACGGATCATCAAAAAAATCTGAAAACTTACCACGAAAGAGTTTTCGAAGGGTACTTAAAACTGTAAACAAATTGGGAAAATCTAAAAAAAAAAAAATTTCAAATTGTCTGATTTAACATGGAATGTCCCATATACTTTATGGGGTCCCAGACCGATATTTCGATGAGTTACAAACGGAATGACAAACTTATATATACCCTCTATCATTAGAGTGCAGGGTATAAAAACAAAACCTTGTCAAATTACTACAAAAAGTCCCGTAATCCCATTTTATTAATATTTGACAGTTTTCCTTGTTTTAAAAAAAAAAAAATTCGATCGAAATTTAAATTTTTCGTTGTAATTTTACAATTTTTTTCGTAAATGTCCAAATTTCCAAGGCAATTTTACAAAAAAAAAATCTGGTTATGTCACGAGAATTCCTTGTAAGTAATATCGCATCAAAAAAGTTGTAGATTTACAATTTTATTGGCAAAAAACTCGTAAAATTACAAAAAAGCTCGTTGTTTTTGCTAGAAATTCTCGAAAAATAGGAGGTAGCATAAAATCTACTAAAGTCACGAGAAGTCCTTTTAATTTTTAGCTCGTCAGAATAGTTGTAAATTTACAATTTTATTGGTAAAAAAGCTTGTAAATTGTATGTAATTTTACAAACTTTTTTCCAATAAAATTTTAATTTTTACTAGAAAATCTCGTAAAATTGAAGGTAACAAAAAATTATTTTACGCGTGAATCAATTGAATCACTCTCTAATCTGCTCA
>CAWUER010000610.1:0-12809 GCA_963921195.1 Pegoplata infirma
AATGGCTGCAGTGCAGGCTTTCAAATAATGCAAAAATCGTAATTTTTCGCATTTTCAACCATGAATAACTAAAAATCTGGACGTGATGGAAAAATTTGGAGAACAGATTTGGAATCAGGAGATCAAAGTCTACTAAAATTGATCACCAGAATTCAAACCGGAAAATGAGTGTTGAGCGGTGTTATTAGTCCCAATCGATCTAATTGTATAAAAATCGAAAAAAAATAACACTTTGAAAAAAAAAATTAAGAAAGTTTTCTTGAAAAAAGGATGACAGCAAACTATTTCTGTAAAATTACAAAATAATCTGCTAAAAATATTTTCAAAAATATTTTTAAAAATATTGTTTTGATTGCATAAAAAACAAAAAAAAATTAACACTTTAAAAAAACAAAAAATAAAAACATCAGTGAAAACGTAGTAGAATTTTGGTAAAACTGAATGACAGGCATTTTATTAAAAAGATAAATTTTTTACACAAAAAATCTGCTGAAAGTTTGCTACATAAAAAGTCGTTTTACAGATATTTTGGCAATGTTTTTCATTTCAGTTTAAGAATTTGAAATTTTCAAATTTTCCCTATAGAAAAAGAATCAGATATACGAAAAATATTTTAGATTCTGCGACTTTTTCTGTAAAAAAATATGCAATTTTCTTTAAAAACAAATAAAAAATAAATAAAAGAGGTAGAGAAAGAACAAGTAGAAAAGTTAAATTCGACTTTGCCGAATCTATGAATACCCTCCACAATGCATTTTTTTTAAAGGGTAGTACATTTTTTAACGTGAAAAAATTAACAATTTTGATTAGAAATATTTTATTTTGAGTAAAAAACTCTTTTTTTGGGATTTTTTTTTTTTAAAGAAAAGTTACTAATTTTTTTTTCTGAGTGTAAAATTTTTTCGAGTGTAATGTTTTTTTTACTGAAAAATTATTTCTTAGTGAATGCACGTACGTATGTACACAAAATAATGTCATTTTTGTAAAAAAAAAAACTGAATTTTTTTCGTGTAAATTTTTTTTTGAGTGTAAAATTTTTTTTGAGTGTAAAATTTTTTTTGAGTGTAAATTTTTTTTCGAGTATAATTTTTAAGTTACCAATGCTTTTAAAACTAAACAAGTTTAAAAAGCATTGCTTTAAAATTAAATAACTTTGAAAAGCATTGTTTAGTTACCACCAATGCTTTTAAAACTTGTTAAAACACGTGGCTTTTTAGATGAAACTAATGTGAAATTCAGGGTTTTGCTTATAACTTTTGAACCACTGGATCGATTGAGCTGAAATTTAATACCAAACAGACCCGGGGAACGGCAAAGATATTTGCCAAGCTTCAGTAGTCTCATTATTGTCTTTCGAAAGTTATCGTGTTTTTTATCTCGTAAATTCGCGAAACACCCTTGCCGAAATTTACTCTTTTGCTCATAACTTTTGAACCACTGGACCGATTTGGCTGGATTGCAATACCAACCTGACCAGGTAAATGACAAACATATATGCCAAACTTCAGTAGCCTCTGTAAAGTCTTTCAAAAGTTAGCGTGTTTTCTACGGACGGACAGACAGACAGACAGACAGACAGACAGACAGACAGACAGACAGACAGACAGACAGACAGACAGACAGACAGACAGACAGACAGACAGACAGACAGACAGACAGACAGACAGACAGACAGACAGACAGACAGACAGACAGACAGACAGACAGACAGACAGACAGACAGACAGACAGACAGACAGACAGACAGACAGACAGACAGACAGACAGACAGACAGACAGACAGACAGACAGACAGACAGACAGACAGACAGACAGACAGACAGACAGACAGACAGACAGACAGACAGACAGACAGACAGACAGACAGACAGACAGACAGACAGACAGACAGACAGACAGACAGACAGACAGACAGACAGACAGACAGACAGACAGACAGACAGACAGACAGACAGACAGACAGACAGACAGACAGACAGACAGACAGACAGACAGACAGACAGACAGACAGACAGACAGACAGACAGACAGACAGACAGACAGACAGACAGACAGACAGACAGACAGACAGACAGACAGACAGACAGACAGACAGACAGACAGACAGACAGACAGACAGACAGACAGACAGACAGACAGACAGACAGACAGACAGACAGACAGACAGACAGACAGACAGACAGACAGACAGACAGACAGACAGACAGACAGACAGACAGACAGACAGACAGACAGACAGACAGACAGACAGACAGACAGACAGACAGACAGACAGACAGACAGACAGACAGACAGACAGACAGACAGACAGACAGACAGACAGACAGACAGACAGACAGACAGACAGACAGACAGACAGACAGACAGACAGACAGACAGACAGACAGACAGACAGACAGACAGACAGACAGACAGACAGACAGACAGACAGACAGACAGACAGACAGACAGACAGACAGACAGACAGACAGACAGACAGACAGACAGACAGACAGACAGACAGACAGACAGACAGACAGACAGACAGACAGACAGACAGACAGACAGACAGACAGACAGACAGACAGACAGACAGACAGACAGACAGACAGACAGACAGACAGACAGACAGACAGACAGACAGACAGACAGACAGACAGACAGACAGACAGACAGACAGACAGACAGACAGACAGACAGACAGACAGACAGACAGACAGACAGACAGACAGACAGACAGACAGACAGACAGACAGACAGACAGACAGACAGACAGACAGACAGACAGACAGACAGACAGACAGACAGACAGACAGACAGACAGACAGACAGACAGACAGACAGACAGACAGACAGACAGACAGACAGACAGACAGACAGACAGACAGACAGACAGACAGACAGACAGACAGACAGACAGACAGACAGACAGACAGACAGACAGACAGACAGACAGACAGACAGACAGACAGACAGACAGACAGACAGACAGACAGACAGACAGACAGACAGACAGACAGACAGACAGACAGACAGACAGACAGACAGACAGACAGACAGACAGACAGACAGACAGACAGACAGACAGACAGACAGACAGACAGACAGACAGACAGACAGACAGACAGACAGACAGACAGACAGACAGACAGACAGACAGACAGACAGACAGACAGACAGACAGACAGACAGACAGACAGACAGACAGACAGACAGACAGACAGACAGACAGACAGACAGACAGACAGACAGACAGACAGACAGACAGACAGACAGACAGACAGACAGACAGACAGACAGACAGACAGACAGACAGACAGACAGACAGACAGACAGACAGACAGACAGACAGACAGACAGACAGACAGACAGACAGACAGACAGACAGACAGACAGACAGACAGACAGACAGACAGACAGACAGACAGACAGACAGACAGACAGACAGACAGACAGACAGACAGACAGACAGACAGACAGACAGACAGACAGACAGACAGACAGACAGACAGACAGACAGACAGACAGACAGACAGACAGACAGACAGACAGACAGACAGACAGACAGACAGACAGACAGACAGACAGACAGACAGACAGACAGACAGACAGACAGACAGACAGACAGACAGACAGACAGACAGACAGACAGACAGACAGACAGACAGACAGACAGACAGACAGACAGACAGACAGACAGACAGACAGACAGACAGACAGACAGACAGACAGACAGACAGACAGACAGACAGACAGACAGACAGACAGACAGACAGACAGACAGACAGACAGACAGACAGACAGACAGACAGACAGACAGACAGACAGACAGACAGACAGACAGACAGACAGACAGACAGACAGACAGACAGACAGACAGACAGACAGACAGACAGACAGACAGACAGACAGACAGACAGACAGACAGACAGACAGACAGACAGACAGACAGACAGACAGACAGACAGACAGACAGACAGACAGACAGACAGACAGACAGACAGACAGACAGACAGACAGACAGACAGACAGACAGACAGACAGACAGACAGACAGACAGACAGACAGACAGACAGACAGACAGACAGACAGACAGACAGACAGACAGACAGACAGACAGACAGACAGACAGACAGACAGACAGACAGACAGACAGACAGACAGACAGACAGACAGACAGACAGACAGACAGACAGACAGACAGACAGACAGACAGACAGACAGACAGACAGACAGACAGACAGACAGACAGACAGACAGACAGACAGACAGACAGACAGACAGACAGACAGACAGACAGACAGACAGACAGACAGACAGACAGACAGACAGACAGACAGACAGACAGACAGACAGACAGACAGACAGACAGACAGACAGACAGACAGACAGACAGACAGACAGACAGACAGACAGACAGACAGACAGACAGACAGACAGACAGACAGACAGACAGACAGACAGACAGACAGACAGACAGACAGACAGACAGACAGACAGACAGACAGACAGACAGACAGACAGACAGACAGACAGACAGACAGACAGACAGACAGACAGACAGACAGACAGACAGACAGACAGACAGACAGACAGACAGACAGACAGACAGACAGACAGACAGACAGACAGACAGACAGACAGACAGACAGACAGACAGACAGACAGACAGACAGACAGACAGACAGACAGACAGACAGACAGACAGACAGACAGACAGACAGACAGACAGACAGACAGACAGACAGACAGACAGACAGACAGACAGACAGACAGACAGACAGACAGACAGACAGAGAGACAGACAGACAGACAGACAGACAGACAGACAGACAGACAGACAGACAGACAGACAGACAGACAGACAGACAGACAGACAGACAGACAGACAGACAGACAGACAGACAGACAGACAGACAGACAGACAGACAGACAGACAGACAGACAGACAGACAGACAGACAGACAGACAGACAGACAGACAGACAGACAGACAGACAGACAGACAGACAGACAGACAGACAGACAGACAGACAGACAGACAGACAGACAGACAGACAGACAGACAGACAGACAGACAGACAGACAGACAGACAGACAGACAGACAGACAGACAGACAGACAGACAGACAGACAGACAGACAGACAGACAGACAGACAGACAGACAGACAGACAGACAGACAGACAGACAGACAGACAGACAGACAGACAGACAGACAGACAGACAGACAGACAGACAGACAGACAGACAGACAGACAGACAGACAGACAGACAGACAGACAGACAGACAGACAGACAGACAGACAGACAGACAGACAGACAGACAGACAGACAGACAGACAGACAGACAGACAGACAGACAGACAGACAGACAGACAGACAGACAGACAGACAGACAGACAGACAGACAGACAGACAGACAGACAGACAGACAGACAGACAGACAGACAGACAGACAGACAGACAGACAGACAGACAGACAGACAGACAGACAGACAGACAGACAGACAGACAGACAGACAGACAGACAGACAGACAGACAGACAGACAGACAGACAGACAGACAGACAGACAGACAGACAGACAGACAGACAGACAGACAGACAGACAGACAGACAGACAGACAGACAGACAGACAGACAGACAGACAGACAGACAGACAGACAGACAGACAGACAGACAGACAGACAGACAGACAGACAGACAGACAGACAGACAGACAGACAGACAGACAGACAGACAGACAGACAGACAGACAGACAGACAGACAGACAGACAGACAGACAGACAGACAGACAGACAGACAGACAGACAGACAGACAGACAGACAGACAGACAGACAGACAGACAGACAGACAGACAGACAGACAGACAGACAGACAGACAGACAGACAGACAGACAGACAGACAGACAGACAGACAGACAGACAGACAGACAGACAGACAGACAGACAGACAGACAGACAGACAGACAGACAGACAGACAGACAGACAGACAGACAGACAGACAGACAGACAGACAGACAGACAGACAGACAGACAGACAGACAGACAGACAGACAGACAGACAGACAGACAGACAGACAGACAGACAGACAGACAGACAGACAGACAGACAGACAGACAGACAGACAGACAGACAGACAGACAGACAGACAGACAGACAGACAGACAGACAGACAGACAGACAGACAGACAGACAGACAGACAGACAGACAGACAGACAGACAGACAGACAGACAGACAGACAGACAGACAGACAGACAGACAGACAGACAGACAGACAGACAGACAGACAGACAGACAGACAGACAGACAGACAGACAGACAGACAGACAGACAGACAGACAGACAGACAGACAGACAGACAGACAGACAGACAGACAGACAGACAGACAGACAGACAGACAGACAGACAGACAGACAGACAGACAGACAGACAGACAGACAGACAGACAGACAGACAGACAGACAGACAGACAGACAGACAGACAGACAGACAGACAGACAGACAGACAGACAGACAGACAGACAGACAGACAGACAGACAGACAGACAGACAGACAGACAGACAGACAGACAGACAGACAGACAGACAGACAGACAGACAGACAGACAGACAGACAGACAGACAGACAGACAGACAGACAGACAGACAGACAGACAGACAGACAGACAGACAGACAGACAGACAGACAGACAGACAGACAGACAGACAGACAGACAGACAGACAGACAGACAGACAGACAGACAGACAGACAGACAGACAGACAGACAGACAGACAGACAGACAGACAGACAGACAGACAGACAGACAGACAGACAGACAGACAGACAGACAGACAGACAGACAGACAGACAGACAGACAGACAGACAGACAGACAGACAGACAGACAGACAGACAGACAGACAGACAGACAGACAGACAGACAGACAGACAGACAGACAGACAGACAGACAGACAGACAGACAGACAGACAGACAGACAGACAGACAGACAGACAGACAGACAGACAGACAGACAGACAGACAGACAGACAGACAGACAGACAGACAGACAGACAGACAGACAGACAGACAGACAGACAGACAGACAGACAGACAGACAGACAGACAGACAGACAGACAGACAGACAGACAGACAGACAGACAGACAGACAGACAGACAGACAGACAGACAGACAGACAGACAGACAGACAGACAGACAGACAGACAGACAGACAGACAGACAGACAGACAGACAGACAGACAGACAGACAGACAGACAGACAGACAGACAGACAGACAGACAGACAGACAGACAGACAGACAGACAGACAGACAGACAGACAGACAGACAGACAGACAGACAGACAGACAGACAGACAGACAGACAGACAGACAGACAGACAGACAGACAGACAGACAGACAGACAGACAGACAGACAGACAGACAGACAGACAGACAGACAGACAGACAGACAGACAGACAGACAGACAGACAGACAGACAGACAGACAGACAGACAGACAGACAGACAGACAGACAGACAGACAGACAGACAGACAGACAGACAGACAGACAGACAGACAGACAGACAGACAGACAGACAGACAGACAGACAGACAGACAGACAGACAGACAGACAGACAGACAGACAGACAGACAGACAGACAGACAGACAGACAGACAGACAGACAGACAGACAGACAGACAGACAGACAGACAGACAGACAGACAGACAGACAGACAGACAGACAGACAGACAGACAGACAGACAGACAGACAGACAGACAGACAGACAGACAGACAGACAGACAGACAGACAGACAGACAGACAGACAGACAGACAGACAGACAGACAGACAGACAGACAGACAGACAGACAGACAGACAGACAGACAGACAGACAGACAGACAGACAGACAGACAGACAGACAGACAGACAGACAGACAGACAGACAGACAGACAGACAGACAGACAGACAGACAGACAGACAGACAGACAGACAGACAGACAGACAGACAGACAGACAGACAGACAGACAGACAGACAGACAGACAGACAGACAGACAGACAGACAGACAGACAGACAGACAGACAGACAGACAGACAGACAGACAGACAGACAGACAGACAGACAGACAGACAGACAGACAGACAGACAGACAGACAGACAGACAGACAGACAGACAGACAGACAGACAGACAGACAGACAGACAGACAGACAGACAGACAGACAGACAGACAGACAGACAGACAGACAGACAGACAGACAGACAGACAGACAGACAGACAGACAGACAGACAGACAGACAGACAGACAGACAGACAGACAGACAGACAGACAGACAGACAGACAGACAGACAGACAGACAGACAGACAGACAGACAGACAGACAGACAGACAGACAGACAGACAGACAGACAGACAGACAGACAGACAGACAGACAGACAGACAGACAGACAGACAGACAGACAGACAGACAGACAGACAGACAGACAGACAGACAGACAGACAGACAGACAGACAGACAGACAGACAGACAGACAGACAGACAGACAGACAGACAGACAGACAGACAGACAGACAGACAGACAGACAGACAGACAGACAGACAGACAGACAGACAGACAGACAGACAGACAGACAGACAGACAGACAGACAGACAGACAGACAGACAGACAGACAGACAGACAGACAGACAGACAGACAGACAGACAGACAGACAGACAGACAGACAGACAGACAGACAGACAGACAGACAGACAGACAGACAGACAGACAGACAGACAGACAGACAGACAGACAGACAGACAGACAGACAGACAGACAGACAGACAGACAGACAGACAGACAGACAGACAGACAGACAGACAGACAGACAGACAGACAGACAGACAGACAGACAGACAGACAGACAGACAGACAGACAGACAGACAGACAGACAGACAGACAGACAGACAGACAGACAGACAGACAGACAGACAGACAGACAGACAGACAGACAGACAGACAGACAGACAGACAGACAGACAGACAGACAGACAGACAGACAGACAGACAGACAGACAGACAGACAGACAGACAGACAGACAGACAGACAGACAGACAGACAGACAGACAGACAGACAGACAGACAGACAGACAGACAGACAGACAGACAGACAGACAGACAGACAGACAGACAGACAGACAGACAGACAGACAGACAGACAGACAGACAGACAGACAGACAGACAGACAGACAGACAGACAGACAGACAGACAGACAGACAGACAGACAGACAGACAGACAGACAGACAGACAGACAGACAGACAGACAGACAGACAGACAGACAGACAGACAGACAGACAGACAGACAGACAGACAGACAGACAGACAGACAGACAGACAGACAGACAGACAGACAGACAGACAGACAGACAGACAGACAGACAGACAGACAGACAGACAGACAGACAGACAGACAGACAGACAGACAGACAGACAGACAGACAGACAGACAGACAGACAGACAGACAGACAGACAGACAGACAGACAGACAGACAGACAGACAGACAGACAGACAGACAGACAGACAGACAGACAGACAGACAGACAGACAGACAGACAGACAGACAGACAGACAGACAGACAGACAGACAGACAGACAGACAGACAGACAGACAGACAGACAGACAGACAGACAGACAGACAGACAGACAGACAGACAGACAGACAGACAGACAGACAGACAGACAGACAGACAGACAGACAGACAGACAGACAGACAGACAGACAGACAGACAGACAGACAGACAGACAGACAGACAGACAGACAGACAGACAGACAGACAGACAGACAGACAGACAGACAGACAGACAGACAGACAGACAGACAGACAGACAGACAGACAGACAGACAGACAGACAGACAGACAGACAGACAGACAGACAGACAGACAGACAGACAGACAGACAGACAGACAGACAGACAGACAGACAGACAGACAGACAGACAGACAGACAGACAGACAGACAGACAGACAGACAGACAGACAGACAGACAGACAGACAGACAGACAGACAGACAGACAGACAGACAGACAGACAGACAGACAGACAGACAGACAGACAGACAGACAGACAGACAGACAGACAGACAGACAGACAGACAGACAGACAGACAGACAGACAGACAGACAGACAGACAGACAGACAGACAGACAGACAGACAGACAGACAGACAGACAGACAGACAGACAGACAGACAGACAGACAGACAGACAGACAGACAGACAGACAGACAGACAGACAGACAGACAGACAGACAGACAGACAGACAGACAGACAGACAGACAGACAGACAGACAGACAGACAGACAGACAGACAGACAGACAGACAGACAGACAGACAGACAGACAGACAGACAGACAGACAGACAGACAGACAGACAGACAGACAGACAGACAGACAGACAGACAGACAGACAGACAGACAGACAGACAGACAGACAGACAGACAGACAGACAGACAGACAGACAGACAGACAGACAGACAGACAGACAGACAGACAGACAGACAGACAGACAGACAGACAGACAGACAGACAGACAGACAGACAGACAGACAGACAGACAGACAGACAGACAGACAGACAGACAGACAGACAGACAGACAGACAGACAGACAGACAGACAGACAGACAGACAGACAGACAGACAGACAGACAGACAGACAGACAGACAGACAGACAGACAGACAGACAGACAGACAGACAGACAGACAGACAGACAGACAGACAGACAGACAGACAGACAGACAGACAGACAGACAGACAGACAGACAGACAGACAGACAGACAGACAGACAGACAGACAGACAGACAGACAGACAGACAGACAGACAGACAGACAGACAGACAGACAGACAGACAGACAGACAGACAGACAGACAGACAGACAGACAGACAGACAGACAGACAGACAGACAGACAGACAGACAGACAGACAGACAGACAGACAGACAGACAGACAGACAGACAGACAGACAGACAGACAGACAGACAGACAGACAGACAGACAGACAGACAGACAGACAGACAGACAGACAGACAGACAGACAGACAGACAGACAGACAGACAGACAGACAGACAGACAGACAGACAGACAGACAGACAGACAGACAGACAGACAGACAGACAGACAGACAGACAGACAGACAGACAGACAGACAGACAGACAGACAGACAGACAGACAGACAGACAGACAGACAGACAGACAGACAGACAGACAGACAGACAGACAGACAGACAGACAGACAGACAGACAGACAGACAGACAGACAGACAGACAGACAGACAGACAGACAGACAGACAGACAGACAGACAGACAGACAGACAGACAGACAGACAGACAGACAGACAGACAGACAGACAGACAGACAGACAGACAGACAGACAGACAGACAGACAGACAGACAGACAGACAGACAGACAGACAGACAGACAGACAGACAGACAGACAGACAGACAGACAGACAGACAGACAGACAGACAGACAGACAGACAGACAGACAGACAGACAGACAGACAGACAGACAGACAGACAGACAGACAGACAGACAGACAGACAGACAGACAGACAGACAGACAGACAGACAGACAGACAGACAGACAGACAGACAGACAGACAGACAGACAGACAGACAGACAGACAGACAGACAGACAGACAGACAGACAGACAGACAGACAGACAGACAGACAGACAGACAGACAGACAGACAGACAGACAGACAGACAGACAGACAGACAGACAGACAGACAGACAGACAGACAGACAGACAGACAGACAGACAGACAGACAGACAGACAGACAGACAGACAGACAGACAGACAGACAGACAGACAGACAGACAGACAGACAGACAGACAGACAGACAGACAGACAGACAGACAGACAGACAGACAGACAGACAGACAGACAGACAGACAGACAGACAGACAGACAGACAGACAGACAGACAGACGGACAGACGGACGGACGGACATCGCTAGATCGTCTTAAAATCGATCGAGGATCATGAATATATATACCTTATGGGGTCCTAGACCAATATTTCGAGGTGTTACAAACGGAATGACAAACTTATATATACCCTCTATCACTAGAGTGGAGGGTATAAAAAAAAAAAAATTAAAAATAATATTGTTGTTTTGATATTCATCATCGACATCAGCATCAGAATCATGGCAAATGCAGTCAAACATTTATGCACTGTTACACAGATGTTAAAGGGAGTTTAATCTTTGAAATTTTAAAAAATTTCTTTAAAAAATTTTTATAAAATATTTTGTTTAGTTATCGATAACACAAAAGTTTTTATAGAAAATTTGTTATAGTTATCGATAAATCAAAAACACAAAATTTAGTACAGTTATCGTAACACAAAAATATCTACCGACAATTTGTCTTGGTTATCGATATATCGATAACGCAAAAAATTCTACAGACAATTTGTTATAGTTATCGATATATCGACAACACAGAATTTTCTATAGAAATTTTTTTTTTATATTACAGATATATCGATAACACACAATTTCCATAGAAAATTTGTTATAGTTATCGATATATCGATAACTCAAAATTTTCTGTAAATAATTGGGTATAGTTATCATTATATCGATAACTCAACATTTTCAATAGAAATTTGTGTATATTTATCGATCTATCAATAAATCAAAATTTTTTATAGAAAAATTGTGCATTGTTATCTATATATTGATAATGCAGAATTTTCTATCGAAAATTGTGTATAGTTATGGGTTTATCGATCCCTATTCAAAATTT